>VWYH01004578.1:0-177737 GCA_013399365.1 Pampusana beccarii | reverse complement strand
GCCTGTAGAAGGCCTCATCAAATCTCATCACATCTTAAGACATATCAGCAGCATTTATGCTATTTACTCTAAAACAGAGCATTTAAAAGACAAAACTACAGAAAGGATAGCTTTACCTCCTAATACCTACTATGCAGGAACCGTGTTTTACCATTACTCTTCGCAACTCCTGGCCAGAGCTGAGCTTGTCTCCTGTCCGCCACACTTCTGGCCAGCAGTTTGCTGTTCTTCTTACATGGCAGGCATCACTAAAGATTATTTTACTGAATGCTTTGTTCATTTATTTTGTTTGCATTCTTAAGTCTTCAGGTTAAGTGAAAGGCTAAGTACAGATTCAAGCATGCAGTCCATATCTATTTAAATACATGTCAAAATTCTGAAATGCTATCATACCAAAATGCTTCCATCAAATCTCTTATCCATAAGAAAAGAAATAAAAGGAGGCCTAGCTTGAGGTCAAATTTTACAGCCATTAAATGAGCACAGCTCCCACTGACAGCCGCATTCTCTGCTATTTCATTCATTTCCATGGATGCTGATAAAACAATTAATAGATTTGACTTGTAATTTGCATATTAAAACTAAAGGAAGAAAACCACAGTAAAAAAAACACAACAGTAAGTTTTGGCCTCCAGAACATTGGCATAAAAATGTATAATTTGCCTGTTTTTATGTCCATAGCGAACTCAGTCCCGTACTAATTCTGCCCCCTTCCTTTGTTTGGTCTTCTAAATCATGCTGCTGGGTTAAAGAGCACCAGTTCACCAGGGGCTACTGACAGGTGCACACAGATTCCAACTCAGTACTGCGCTTGATGCAAACTTTGCTTTCTATTGTTTGAGGGGTTTTGTTGTTGTTTTGGGCTTTTTGGTTTCAAAGATAAAATTACATATTTCAGTTCCAGCATTCAGGAAACATTATTAGGTAACAAGTCATCCAGTACAACAAATACACTGCTGTCCTGTATCAACTGACTATAGAATACTCCTGTCGCTCTTTTATTTCTTATGATGGAACTCAGTACTACTTGGAAAGCCCTTACAGGCTCTTGTGTCTTTCTTTTTCCGTCACTGGTAAGAAGTGACAAGAGAAAGTATTACAAATATAAACTTGTTATCACCCTCCCATGGCACTTGGTGACTGGACCCAGACTAGGTGGATCCAGCATAGTCCACCTAGAGTGGGGAAAAACACAGCAAACACTCTTCACTTGAGAAGATACTGATTTCAGCAAAAAAAAGTGCAAGTTAGTGACTATAATTAGATTATCTTTTATTTCATGCCTGTCTCCAACATACATTTCCAAGTCTTCTGATATCCTATGATCATCAAATCTTCATCTGTTCACAGAATAAAGCTCTTGCTCTCCATCAAACAAATTATTTACCACTAAACATTACTAATATCCAAATGCCTGGTGACCAGTCATCCTGTCCCAGTAGGATAAGGAATCAGTCATAGTTTTACAGATTAAGATTGCTTAAGTAAGATTACTTATTCCTGTGTTGGATCAAAAAACTACAATCACTCCCCATTCTGTTAAAATGAAAGAGGGTAAGTGGATTTTTTTTTTAATTAGCATTTTGATTACGGCTTGCACAAGAATTTTGATAGTCACAAGGCAATTTATTTGTAGACTATCCAAATAAATCACATTTTATTGATAAACTATATTTAAAATTTAAAACTATTTATTTTATATTTGAATGTCATATCTACACAGGCATAGAAATGTAAATTGAAAAAAGACTATTTTTTACATGCAATTGAGAGAGGTTTTTGTTCAGACTTTTCTTTACCAAAAAAAAAAAAAGAAATACAACAGCTATCTATCATGCCCTAAAGCAAGCTGCACTTAAGTTTTATAAAGAAAAACAAAGGCAGAAACTAGGAGAAATACAGAAATGTCATCTTTTCCCTTGTTCTCACAGCATTTCTGTCATTTCTCATTTTTCTGGTCTAAGAGTTTTTCAAACTGCCCAAAGGTTTGTGCAATCAACTTATTTGCAGCTGCCCTGCTATCACCACCAAAACCAGAAGACAAGACATATAATGAGACGGTTTATCTAAACTTCGTTACTTTTCATTTGATTTCCTTAGTCTAAAACAACATGCACAGCTACGCTTCTAACTTCAATCTTCTTTTTCTTGTCACTGAATTAATACCATTTGTCAGGACATTTTCCCTCAAAAACTGAGGAAGAAAACAAAGACAACAGCAAAAGGAACAAAGGGACTGTCACTTCACCTCCAGCTTTCCAGGCTATCAGTGCCCATCAGTCCTAAAAAATTCCCATCCTGACCCTTCATACTTATCTCCTACTTCAATTATCCCTGGTTCTCATTAAGGAACTACCTGGCCTTTCTTCCCACAAAGCTGGGTTTTCACCCTAAGTTCTCTCTAGAAAAACTACTCTATTCCCAAACCTTTCCCAGATAAACATGGCATTTTTTCCCCAGAAATTCTCTACAAGGCTGTAGATAATTAACCCTCCTGCATTCAGTGCAAATTGGGACAGAAAACTACCACTTTTTAAGACACAAAGAACAAAGAGAAGAAACGCTGAATGTATCATTTCAGTATATGGCAATACATAGTTCTAACCAGATGATGAAACAATTCTTAATGATATTGTGTTACAACTAAGCCAAAGAATAGGAAACTGGGCTGGTAAGTAGCTACGAGCATAACAAAAGTACCCCTGCACCCTGGGGCATGGAGGCATATGGGAACCAGAAGAAATCTTGCAAAATAATTCTTTAAAAAAATATATTCAAGACATAACTCACAGCAAGACTTTGAATAAAACCACTAATCTGTTCTGTTTTTAATAAGGATGCAGATATAAAACCGAGGACCTTAATTGGGGTCAATTTCTTAGTCTGCTCTGAACCTTCTGTTCCAGTTAAGTCATCAACTTTGACCAGCAAACCGCCCTGCAGCATGAAATGCTTAAAACCACACATCTAAAAGGACAACTTTCATAATACGTCCTACTTTCTACATAGCCACTTCTGTGAATGAAGAATAGAGTTGTAAAATACCAAGTGCCAGGGACAGACCAGTATAGAAGTACGAACTGTGCCAAACCAAAGTTCACTGTAGTGCTGACAGATTCCCACTTCCAGCTTTGTCTTCAGGATCAAGGTAATTTTAAAAATCTATTAATATAGATCTTAACCTAAATTCCTTCCAATTTAGTGTTTATTTAGTTCTAATGTAATCTAACTTCCAGCAGACACATACAAAGGAATATTTTATGCCTTATCCTTTAAGCAAAGAACGATTAGTAAGCACCAAAATCCCAAAGGAACTATGAGAGATATCTTACCTATATCATCTGCAAAAATGACTGTAAGGTATTTCTTACGACCCTGAATAAAATATTAATGTTCCTTAATATTACTCTTAACATTAAGAATCCTCACATTTTAAATATTAAATCCATAACTACAAGATGGAAAATTACTTGCAAAAAACGTGTTAGATAACTGTGCCCTGTAACAATACGAGTTTGAAGTTGAATCTAGTTGCTATTATCAAGAATCACTGCCCCACTTGGGCCAAAGAGATACACATGGACAGGCTCTGACTCAAAACATGTACAAAATTAGGTCAAAGAGGCACTGGACACAACAGTATTTAACGAGTTTTTCTGTTAATTTAGTGTAAGCACAGCAGCAGAAGCTTCTTAGGAGAATGCTGATTTCTTCCTCTTGGTTTCACAGGTACCTCTGGCACGTCTATGTCTCCTCCCTTGCTGCCCTCCCGGCACTGAGTTTTATAAACGTTCATTTACACACAAGCACTCAGTTCTGGCTTTTTCCTCCAACTATAGTAAAAGAGTCAGTGACTAATACATCTACATATACCAGCAATTTATGAATTAACGCTGCTATTTGCAAATACCACATCACATATTCAATAACGATCCAGTAAATCCAGTACAAGTAAAAATGCTATTTCAAACTGAAAGCTTAAAGTATTCTATTGATTTATTCTGAATTTTGGCTTGCAGGCCAAGGCAGCATCCACACCACCATCAGCTTCACCTCATGCAAACAGCGTTTCCTTGCTTGCTCAGGTGATGTACCGCTCAAGCTCACTCAGAGACAAGGAATGACTGGCCAGACCAAAATATTATTTGCAACAATGTATCTATGAGTTTCTTTGAATATTTTGAAAATGTTAAAGTCCTGGAATAAGACCTACTGAGACTCTACAGAGCTTTGAGATCTCACAGATGAGCAACAAATTTCTCAACTGATTCTCTCGTCCACTCACTTCTTACTCCTCAATCTTACTTATTTTGGATAATAAATTACAAGAGGAACACGTCTGGCTTGATACTATTATCCCACCCATATACAGTGTTATTTTCTGTGGTTATGACATGCAGGCTGGTAAGAACTGGGATGACAGATACTTCACAGCTGACTAAAGCTCCTATTCCCAGTGAAGGTTTGAGGAGAATGGATACCACAGGAGTTGGCAGAAAAAAAATGGATTTGCACTAATTTTGTAACACTTTCACCTCTGGGAGCAGAAATCTCTTTCAACACAGTAACCAAGGGGAAACGTGGCAAAAAATTGTTCTCAGATTTTGGTACTGTAGACTAAAAATCTCTCCATATTTCCTACTTTCAAAAAAATGATTGGTCTTTTCCTTCTCACATTGCCCAATATTGAGAAGTCATTCATTCCACATCACATGAAATACAAATTAAGGTTTCTTCAAGTTTCAAAACTGTTGGCTTCACAGTGGTCTAAATCCATCCCCTGCTCCAATAAGGCACAGCTTACGTAACGCTTCTTGAATAACAATGCGTTTTCCATGTGATTTAGGATTTGTCCCATGGCACGCTAATATAAGTTAACTTTGTGAATCTCAAATGTCTGCCTTTACTCTGCCAATTATAAAGTTATTTAATAATTTCACCATGGACCCATACATTTTATTTTTTTTAATACTTTTCCAGACTGTACACTGGGTTGCTTACTATGCGTTCTTTCCTAGCACAATTAAAAAAAAAAAAAAAAATATTAAAAATCTCCTTTGGCTGCTGTAACTAGATAAAGAAATTATGACAAAACAGTATTGGGCTGTTTCATTTTGGAATTTTTTTCCCTAATTTCTAAATACATAATCATATTTTCTAGCAGTCATTATCTCATTAAAACTACCATTATCCATAAATGAGATAAAATACATTTTTCTATTAAAAAGTCTTATCAGACTTATTGGTAGAACTTAGAAAAAAGAAAGTTTAATTGGTTATGTATCATCAAGACCAACTAAGAGAAAAGGTAGTTTTATACCTGTGGAGTATACAGTAAATACTAATGGAAAGGTCATAAGATATTTATCTTCCAATAACCAGAAGCAAATGCAATTCTTGCTATAGATCTCCTATTTCTCCTTATTTAGAAAAGGAAAATTAAATATTTTACGATTTAAAAAAAAAATAATTAAGCATCCACTAGTTAGGATAAAAAAATAACTTTTGCATACCACACTATTTATACTTTTCTAAAGTAATGACAAAAAGTTTAGAAAGTTCCCTTTCTAAAATGTTGCACTTATAGGCAAACTGTTAATGTCTGTACAAAGTCTTATGCTTTTCCAACATATTTGATAAATGGGTTAACCAAATTGGATTTTTTTTTTAATTAAGTTGGTCCCCTGCCTGGAGCACTCAGAGTTGTTTACCCACAATGGCCATGAAATTCCCTGTGTTTGATGATTTAACTATCTCTTCCTTGCCTGATAATTCTTTTAAGGCGTTTTCTTTTTGTGTGGCATAGCAAATAAAAAAAATTCTCTCTGTCTTCTTCTGTTCAATTTTACGAACTTACTTATACTTTGTGTCCTCTTCTTCACATATGGTTATATTTAAGCTGATAGACTAAGGTAGTGTCTATCTTAAATATAGTATAAATTATTTTATTTAGTTTTAGTTACCTGAGCCACTGCAATCTATCACCTGTACAGACACCTGCTACCTACAGATATTAGAAGATCTGAATTTTGTTTACTCATTTGTAACCATTAAGGAGGCAGCCAGCTCATCATTCCCTCATATACACAGAAGTTCACTAAACACAAACAGGGATGAAACAACCTTTGAGGTAAGATGGGAAGTAGCCAAATGCACAAAGACTTAACTTCATTGTTGAAGATTCGGGAAAGCTGCAACACTGAGACTGTCCATGACATATTCCTTCTTTTCCCATCTGGTAGGACAATTTCTGCCAGCCCTGCTGTTTTATGACTCCCCAGAGGTTCCCTGTTCTGCAGACACTGGCTCTCCTCTGGTTTCGCACTGCCATCCTAACACAGGCACATCTCCCCTTGCTTGTTCAAGGGATCAGTCCATTTGACCAAAATGTAAGTCTGAGCCTCAGCCCAGCGAGACTGTCAAGAGAGGACCTGTAATTCCTGCCAAGATACCAGCACTTCCATGTCTCTCTGACCATCCTGTCCCTTCTGCGCATTTCCAGAATCAACACAGGAAGGGCTACACCACAAATAATTTTTTAAATTTAGTTTTTAAATGAAGCTAATAACACTTCTTTAGAAAACAAAACCCAAAAGCCAAGATGTTGCAGAGTATTCTCTTGAGCCTAAGTAAACTTACCACACTGCGAACAGGGTCAGAATCTGCTCCCATCACTTAGGGGAGGTGAGAGATATGTGACATTGCTGACTATACAAAGGCTCTTTCGAATTATTTACTACAGCAGAAATAACAAATCGTCTGGATGTAAAGCTACAACACTGCTCCAAACACAGAAATGAAAAACCAGGGTCATAACTGATGGACTTGTACTGTCTTTTAAAGTTGCTTAAAAATATATCTTCTGCTATGTTTTCAGTATTCCTGCACTTTGTAATTCAATATTTCTACTTTAACCTTCAAACTATAGCAACAGACATCGCTCTTTCAGAACACAAAAATAGATTCTCAAAGCTGATGTTTTTCGGAACTTAGAAAGTATCTGACAAGAACACAAATTGCCACTGTATATTATGTAATTATTAATAATCAGTAATCACATTAATATCCATTGTAATTATTCATATTTAAATTATTCATTCATCAGTATATTATTTAAAATTGTCAGAGGTGCACATGTTTTGGGGTGTTTTGTTGTGGTTTTTTTTTTTTTCCCCCAATCAGAACAGTTCACGAAGATAAAGCTTTTCATTATTATTCTTGTATTTAAGAAACAGGTAGCCACAAACGTCAGGTAAAATTCCACTTTACCTGCACTATGTTGTTTTGATGAACTAGATTAGACAGAGAAGGGAAAAAATAAAATAGAAAGCTGCTTCAGGCAAAATGCCTAAGCATGTCATTTTATTGTAACATACCAAAATTGATCGTTGAGGTAATGTCAGTGCATTGAAAATGAGTAACTCTTCTGAAAAAGAGTACAGTTTTTCTGTGTTCTCTTGTTGATATAATTCTTAATAAATATTCATAGATAACTTTAGGACACCTCATTAGCAAGCTGTTCAACAAGTTGAGCAAGTGCTGAATT
Source organism: Pampusana beccarii (assembly GCA_013399365.1). Taxonomy (NCBI): domain Eukaryota; kingdom Metazoa; phylum Chordata; class Aves; order Columbiformes; family Columbidae; genus Pampusana; species Pampusana beccarii. The sequence continues at coordinate 170,191 of VWYH01004578.1, read as the reverse complement.
AGGCATTTTAGATAATTAGCATAAATGTGTCTCCTCAAAGTTACATGGAAGCAACTGTAGCATGTTTCTTAGTGGAATATCAGAGTTATTTAGATACGGTAGCCAACAAATGCTACCACCTGGAAGAAGACTGCCAAGTTCGGCTGGACTAGAAAAATAAGCAGATGACTCCACCTGGCTTAGCTTTCCCTCATCCCCACTCCTTGGGCAAGAAGTGACTGAACAAAAAGCTTTCACCTTCCTTGCAACATCATACGACCACGAACAGTAAGGTAAGAGGGTTACTTTGGTAGTCTGGTGCATCTTTGATCACAAAGCATGTCACGGGCATGATACACTCAGTCGCATCTCACTTTGTCACAAGACGCATTCTCGGGAATAGAATTTTAGAGAACAAGCTGCTGACCCTCAAAAACCATAGCCAAGTGCTAGCCCAGAACAGAAATCTCAGGAAACTGGGTGACCAACCTCCAGGTTGAGGGCTGAGACCACCACACCTGCATAGAACAAGCCTTTACGAAACACCATTGCAAAGTGGACCAAGGGATTTCATTTTCCTCACAATGGCTGGAAGTGAGGGTGTTAGACACGGGATCAGACAGTCTATTTCTGGAATATTTCTTAGATAGGTCTAAAATAAACTGCCATTTAATCTTGCTTCAGTGTCTGTATCCCATTCAGCCTGTGAGTCAGTCAGTAACTATGCTTTTGTCAGGGATCCTCTCTGTCAGGTTCCCACACATCTTTAGATCAATCTTCAGCCACAAATTGTAAGAAAACTCCTATTCACATTAATAGAGGCATCCACAACCTTTTTTTTTAAATAAACTGGTGTTTCACACGCTTTTTCTTTTGTGCAAGGTTACCAGTTTGCCATTCAATAAAGAACACTAATCGAGGCAAAACAAACAAACAAATTACCTGTGAACGCCAAGCCAGAAAGATCCGAACTAAGACATCATATCTCAAGTTAAAGTTGGAATTCAAGCAACAACTAAGATTCTGGGCTGCCAAGGACAATTTACACAAGGTTTCCTTTGCTGCAGCCTATGAATGATGGAGTTAAAGCTGAATTTTCAAAAGGCTACATAAACATAGAGGGACACTACCTATTGTGTCCCTCAAAGATCCATAGACGCACATGCAGTATGGCTCCAAGGATAGGTTTACTGACATATCTACATTTTCTGCCAGTAAAACTTTCACATTACCTTCAAAATACTGATATTACAGGTATCAATGGTACTAACACATGATAGTAGTAGCAGAAAAGGAAAGGGAAGTGCTATTTCCTCACTAAACACTCATAGTCTTTTACAGAACTTTTCTATCTTCTACTTGAAAGGAGACATTAGGATTTTGTACAGTATTCTTCCGCCAAGCACACTGAGCTGTTACGACATATCTCAAGCATGTAGAGTCTTCGTAATTTACTACCAGGTTGATTACTGATCAATTTTAGTGTAAAGTACTACACATATTTACATGTATCTTTTGACAGCCCGAGTAGATTTAATAATTCCAGTATGCAGATAGCTTTTTTTTTTCCAAAACACAGTTCCAAAAAAGCTACTGTGACCAGGCTTCTCATTTTTGTGAAAGAAAATCCAATTTACAAAAACAAAGCTTTCATGGTGTTACATCAAACTGCTCTCTAATTTCACTCGCAAATACGTAACAAAGCAGTTCAACAACTATGCACACAACCTGTATAGGTTAGGTTCTCTAATCTCTTATGCTTTTTATGCTTTAGTAGGGAAATCTGTCTCTAGGCTATCACATCTTGATGGTACAGAAATCGATTGTAAGGTTTCCTGTAAATGTTACTTTCTCCACCTTGATCAGAATTATTATTATGCTGAAGGAAAACTTCGAAAGCATTCCAAGATGCATCAACAAAGGGTGTACTTTGCTCACAAACAACTGTCCTAACCCCCATTCTCACCGAAGCTCCCTTGCAATGCTTGAATTACATTAAGATGCATTTGGGCTTTTCGAGGCTAATACATCATACCACTTTTTAAAAGACTGACATCACAGCGACTGGTTTTACATGTATCACTTCACACGCATAGAGAATAAACTGTAACAGTATGTACAATTTGACATCAATAAACTGCCCTGGAGACTATGTACTATTTGTTTTAAAAAACAACAAACACATATCAGATCATCCTATGTAAATGATAAATGGTCATAATGCAGCTATAAGATACTAAAATGAGGCCTCACCAATCGCTCAGTTGTATCAGTCAATAGATTTTGTCATACGAGTATATTAATATACATCTCAAATAACATTAAAAAAAATACATATATTTTCCTAACCAATAAATAACTACAGACACAAACAAGCTAACCAAGATTAAACTGCAGACTGAATGTACAGTATGCCAGCTCTCTTGCAGTACCTGCGCAAACATATTCTCTTAGCCAAACAAGATAATTCAAGACAAAATTAGACCACGAAAAATAAGTGACCTCATATATTTAACAGCGGTATCTGCAGTAAAAATACGCATATGAACTGAGCCATGAGTGTGGCAGCTCTTGCTGGGTTTAAGAATCCAAATGACTTAAGACTTCGTATTTTACACTGCCATCTAGTGTAGGCTATATTCATACGTTCCAAGCTCCCAACTACCAGCACCTGAGGTATCCAAAACAACTTCCATAAAAATAGTAGCCACCTCTTCTGTTTATTTTACTTGGAAACTATCAATTCCTAGAAGGCAAAGACTACACTAGCCAGCTGAGACAAAATACCAGAACTGAACCATATCAGACACCAACAGTAGGAAAGCTGAGAAGACACAACAATTAGGAATTATATACATCTATTTTTAACTCAGTGGCTAAACAATCAAACATTATTCCTTTGGAAACATTTTTAATGTAGATTCACTGAGTGAATGCAGGTTTAGCATCTGCGCTTGTATAGAAACTAGAGATCAAATTAAACAGCATTTCTCAGTAGCAGATCTAAACTGAGAATGCTAATTTTTCTTCCCTATTCCAAGGTTTAATCACTGGATCACCACCTGACACGCCTGACCACGCTGCTCCTGCGGAAAGAGCCGTTGTGCAGGACTGCAGGAAACTTTGCTTTACGATGAACTTTCCCCACAGAGGCACCGCGTCCATCGCTGTCATTTCCAGCTAATGCAGAGAGCCTGCGCCACGTGGCCGTTCTACAAAAGCCACACGAATTGTGTGTCATGACAGACAGTAACACAGACATTCCAGATACAGTGTAGCTCTATAGCTGCCTTTTGGAGGGGAGGAATAAAAAAAAAAATTAAAAAAAATAAAAAATTAAAAAAAAAAGACACCCAACCACAACCCACACACATACTTGGCTAAAGCAAAAAGGCACTTTTCATACACACTCCAACTTTTAGATTATTAATTTGAAAACATAAGATCTTCTCATCAATTGAAAGTATATTTTTATAACTATAAAAATAGCAGACTGACGTTATTCTGAACATCAAATCCATTATCTCCTACTCTGAGTACCAAATTCTGTTCTCATTTACCATGTAAACTGGAATAACTCATTAAAGAGATTCATTCCAAAACCATGTCATTATAGCAGAGAAAATAATTTCATCCTATAAAACCCAGTTCTACTGACACCTGTTTTCTTTGGCCACTTACACATACACAAAGCAAACAAACTCCAGGCAGAGCAGTGACGTTACTGCTGTAATAGAAACACTGTACAACACCAAATTGTTGATGCATTCTGCTTAATGCTCGATTTGCACAGCAGTAAATACACAAAATATCAAGTCACATTTAGTGCATAGACTTTTATACCCATTTTCATGCTCTTGACTCATTTTTGTAATAGAAATATGCACCCTAGGTTCAGTGCATCTTCCTAGTATTGCTAGAATATGGTAATAACACAGTTTATAAATAACCACACAATACGAAAACCTGATGGTATATGAAGAACTTTGAGAACACAATAAAAATCTTATTTCCCACAAGAGTTTCTCTCTCTTAATTGTCCATTACACATCCACCTATTATAATTACATGAAAAACTGGAGTCTTTTTAGTACCTCATATTAAGAGATTTCACTCTATTTGCCAAATTCATGTTTTTGCAGCAAGCAAGAAGCTCCTATTGATGAGCGAGCGTACAGCCAACAGAATGAAAGAAATTGATAAAAATGAAAGTGTTTTAGTTATTTATATATGTTAAGTTCAAGGAAAAAAATGCTTCTCAGACGGACAAAGCCCAGATGGACTTTACTACTATACTGTGGATAAATTTTCACTGAGGTCACAGCATAGGGCAAAATGTCATAGAAACAGGATACACAACAAAATGAAAAACATCCACCAAAAAAAATGCAATGGATTTGATTTTTAATGCCATGGCATATAGTAACTGAGCACAAACTCAGCCTGCCAAAGAAATAAGCTTGATAAACAGCGTCACATTCAACAACTTTGACACCACTCTGTCAAGTAAGCACCTTTAGCTTGTGTTGTCTTCTGGCTTTTCATTAAGTAGAGCCTTTGTCAACATTAAAAACAATCTAAAGAAGCCTGTGGGACAAATTCACTGACAAACAGGAAGAGGAGGCTTAGTTTGTCAGGCTGAGGCAAAAAGCTTATTAGCATCCTAACCTATGGAAATCAATATTAAACCTCCTGTGACGCTACAGAACTGAAACTACTGTAAGTGAAGAACTGTCTTACCCAGTCTCTTCTGGATTCAGAGGACTGGTAAGTTCTACAGAACTTGGATCTAAAAGACCTTAGAAGCAGAAATAATGCTACAATTTTAAACAGTCGTACTAAAGATACTGATATCAAACATTTTAAAACTCGTTGCCGAGACGTAAATTTCAAAAACTTACAGAGCGAGTGAATACAATTTGTTCTATTCACTCCCTTGTAACAGACAAATTAATAAAGTACTATGTACAAGCATAAGATGCCCACTTCCCTTTCCAGTATGTTATCTCAGCATACCTTGCCAAAAAGCTATACAAGATTTTGAAGAAAGACAACGTATCCTCTCTCCTAACAGCAACTTTCATAGTAGAATGCATTGTATAAATCTGATTTGCTGTTTGAGATTCTGTCCATCTTTAGTTGATTTATGATGACAGAAGAAATAGGACTCTCTACTGACCTGGACAAATTAATGGAATCTACCTTTGCAGACCATGGGGAAAATAAAGAATCCTCCATCATTAAGTTACAGGTTTTTTCCTCTTGTTAACACGCAGCTGGCAAGGAGCTAATGTAGTTTTCTAAACAGCAGAAAACTGAAATTCACAGACCTCAACTTCTTTTTAGAATTGCCAGCATGAATTTTGTATCAAGACGAGCGAGTCTTTTTTATTAAAATCCTCTGTCACTGTGACCACATCTGTGAGCTAAAGTCCAGAACCACACTCAAACCTTGCACAACCCAGCCAGCCTTTTAAGGTTAGTCTCGAGTTTTCTGTAACAGATCAATTATCAGCAGAACCTGATAAACTAACTGACCAGATCTTTACTTGGTAAAGTTAAGGAAGAAATAGGCAGCCTTTTTAGAAAAACAAACAAACAAACAAAAATTCTTAAGGGTTGCAAGAGCAAAATCAACTGTGACTGCTCCTCAAGAATGAGAGGGAGAACCTTGGACAAAACTGTCAAGAGACTCCCAGGTTTGTAGATGAAACCAGGGAGTGTAGGGAGGGCTCCTATACCCAGGGTAAGTGGCAGGCAAGACTGAAGGCTTAGTGAGGCCAGGACTAACAACTCTCCCCAAATAACATTTCACCCCTCCAGCCACCCCACATTTTGACACGTAAAGTTAGATTTTTCAAGTTAGTTTAAAAAGCCAAGGAAAAGTATTTCATGGAATTTGATTTATATCAGTCCAGATGACTTTGGAAGAAGGAACCCTCCTTCAAAGGTGTGATAAATAACATCCACCATTCATAAACAGTAACACTAAAACATTAATGCAATACAAAAGATTTCATAAGCCAAACAAAACTAGCTCTTCCTAAAAATTTCCATCAGTCAGAGCATGTGGCATACAGGAAAGGTTATGAAAATAAAAATTAAGGGGAGAAAGAAAGGTAACTGCCCAAGGGTTTAAGAAAACTAGATCAAATTATCATGAATTTTGAAGAAACATTAGTGTTGGGAGTAACTGTCCACCTTTCAGTTTGTTTCTTTTAGCCAACTATCTTAATTGTTCCTGTAAATCTGTTACATAAATCCAAAAAGTATTGTTTGCATAGTTCTCTTCAAAAGTCATATGCTAAAAATATATATCCATCACAAGCTAAATAATTTATCAGACATATCGGTCCCACTACTTTCCTCAAAATTCACAGTGAATTTAGGCCTAGGCCTATTCAAACAATTACTTGGCCTGCAGACTATTTTGCAGCCTCCACTCTTTACTGTCAACTAGCAGCACTGTCCTCCACAGGCTGAGCTCGATGCAGATCTTCTAGTCCTGGTGCTTTTTGTTGGGGTTTTTTGTTTGTTCTTGTTGGTTTTGGTTTTTTTTTTTGTCGTCTTGCAGTACAGTAGACTTCCAGGTACTAAGCACAGTATTAATCATGCATTTCAATTCACGAAACCTTCACCTACTGTCACAAAATCTTCAGGTCAGATCAGAAAATAAAAAGATGGTCATAAAGGAGGATCTGTAGGAGGCACCTGGATACACCTACTCCAACTGATATACCTTAGCCTTAAGAAGATGGAATTCTTTGATCAAAGAGAACTAAGGCAGCCTCACAGATAATGCTCTCCAGAGAAACCAGCACAAAAGAGAGATCAGCAGCACTTGCAAGGTTTGAGGAACCCATGGAGAACTGGAACTTGAAGCTTTAGGTAGTCCAAAAGAGCCAATAAAAGAAAAGCTTTATATTACAGAAAGATTTAATCTTATCTTGAGCACTGTAGGAACTGCCAGAAAGCAGAGGGGGAAAAAAAGCCAAAATAGGGCTCTGAAGTAGTAACACAGCCACATGCTCCCACTAATGTCATCAGGGCTGTAAAAATCTCAGAAGACTGATTTTTGCTCACATTCATCTTGTGACTGGTACCTTCATTTTAGTGGAATTATCAGAATGTGTGAAGCAAACAGCATTCAGTCCTGCATGGATAGCTACAGTAATGAGGATCTGCATGCACAAACCCCATCCAATATACAGGTTCACAGGACAAAAAAAAAAAACGAAGATACTGCAGGGCTTTAAAGCTAGTTCAAATTTAATCAAGAAATTAAAAATAACCAAAATAAATAAATAAATAAATAAATCAATAAATCAAGTGATTGGCACACTGCCTTTTTAAAAACTGCTATCACATTTGTAAATATTTGTCCAAACATAGCAAGTTTTGTTAATAACCAGTTATTTACATAAACTCGTGCCTTGATACAGACCAAAAAACAGACATTTTCCCCTATCATTCTTGCTACGTAGACATCCTTTCAACGTAGATAGAGGGTGCCTGTAAACCAGTGAAGACTAAAAATTAGTCTTGTTTTTGAGATTCAAAGACAGATTTAAATGACATATATATATGGCCTGATTTTAGTGTATCTATTTTAACACATCATTAATGCATAAATAAACAAGTAAATTTCTTCTGGTGAGGAAGAGATATAGAAACCTAATTACAGATCAGATGAAAACATAGCTCCACAAATACTTTATCCCATTATTTTTACTTCAAATAAGGCACTGGCTTAGCTTTGGGGACCAGGCAAGCAGACAGCACAAGATCTACCATTCATGCTTCAACATCTCTGTGTCACTTCGGGGAACAAAAAAGAGAGCTCCACTTGATCACAGTTCAGAAATCAAATACAATTCCTCCTCTCCCCCCCCCCGCCCTTTTCTGGCCGATACCATTTCAAATTACAACTTGCTCAACTTATCTACATGTTAAGACCTTTCTTGTGGTTTCCATCACATTTGAGCAGACGCTGTTATTTGCAAGATGGGGATGGGTATCCTGTAGCTCGATTACTCTACCAAATTAACCCCTTAGCGGCGCCCACTCAGCCTCCTACCCGCCTCACCCTTCAAGTACCCCCAACTTTCAAACCTAACAGAAAACCGTTGCAAACAACGTCCTCAGCCCCCCGCAACGCCCCGGCTGCAGCGGCAAGGGGGGCGGCCAGGCACCGCGGCCAAGGCGGCACCAAGACTCCCCGGCAGGAAACGCCAGGGATGCGAGAAAGTAGGAGAAATCTCCAGCGGGTCTCAGCTGGAAGTTCCTCCGGCACGCCGAGTCCCTCCCCGCCGCGGTGACCCCCGGAGAGCGGCGGCGGGCCGGGTGGCGGTCCCTGTGGCAGCCGGGCCGCCTCCCTTCCCTCAGCCCCGGCCCTAAGGGGGAGCGGCAGCCGCCCGCAGCGCACCGGTCGCCTCGCCGCCCGCCGGGACCGCTCGTCGGGCTGCGGCGGCGGTCGGGGACTGAGCGGCGGCCCTCGACGAGAGCGCCTTAGGGCTACGCACGCCCTACGGGCTGTAACCTTAAGAAACTTGATGAGGGAATAAAAGGGAGGGACTTCGGCGGAACCCATTCCCAGCTTTTAATCTCTCCTGACGCGCGGGAGCCAGCGGGGAAACAAGGAAACAAAACCCTCGCCCGGTGCAAGGAGCACCCGCGCCCCGCCCGGCCCTGCCTGCCCCGAGCGGCGCTTACCTGGCTGGCAGCTGGCTGCCCGCCAGCTGGGGCGACCGGCGCGGCACTTTCCCCCGGTGCGCGCGTGTGTCGCTGGGTGGCTGGCGAGCCTGCTATTTATAGTCCGGAGCCGCCAGCAGCGCGACAGCGAGAGGAAATGAAGGGCTGAGCGCCCCGGCAGCCGCGCCGGGCAGCCAGAGCCCAACCCGCCCGCTGCCCCGGGGAGGGCGAGTTGCGGCTGGCGGTAGCCGCGGGCACAGGCGCTCCTGTTCCCCGGCGCCGCCCTCGGACCAGTCTCCTCCCAATGTCACTGCAGCCCGGCGGCGGCTCCCCGGCTCGGCGGCGGCCCCGCAGGTAGCGCCCCTGAGCCCGCAGCGACGAGGGGAGCCGGGAGCTGCCCCCGCCTCTCTGGCAGCCCTGCGGCCGGCAGGCAGCGCGGCACGGCACGGCACGGCACAGCCGCGCAGAGGTGACCCGCTGCTGCTGCTGCTGGAGGAGGCGAGACCGACACTGGGGTGTGGGAGGGAGAAGCCGCCGCTTGCCATTCACCTCCTGCCGCCCAGAGGGAGCCCGGCCTCCACGGCCGCCTCTGCCGAGTGCCAGGGACCGAGAGGCGGCGGTGGGAGCTCACCCGGCCCGAGGGGACGGTCGGAGGAGGCGGGGGTCCCTCCGAGGGAGGCCGGTGCCAGCGCTGGGCCCGAGCTGACAAGCTGCTGACCGGGTTGGGAAGCCTTGGGCTCGGTCGCCGACGGGAAACGTTAGTCGCTTTCCCCTCGCAGCGCTGGAAATAAGGGCTCCCAGAGCGCCCAGCGAACGGCTTCTCAGTGCCGCTGGGCTGGTTTCTTATAAGCTGCAAAAGTTTGAGGGGGTGGTCGACGAAGTAAACCCCTTCCTGTCAACGAGGGGGTGGGGGAGCTTCCTCTAGCCTCTGGAAAGTACTAACGGCCTCCGTAAAACGGGTCTGAGAGCCGCAGGCCCCTGCTCCAGCTCCGCGGGAGCACCCGGGGCTGGCCACGTTGAGGCAAGGCTGGGGTGCTTTTTGTGCTTTGCTTCTTGTAAATAAATGACATTGCATCGAAGCTGTGCAGGGCTTTAGGTAGTCAATCCGACTTGCTCATGAAAGCCACTTCAAGGGGTCTTGACGGCGGAGCTGACCCCTCCAGCCTACAGGAAGTAAAGCTCATAAAGGCTGCATCTATGGTATGTCATCTGAAAATTGGTTCAGTGTACAAGGCAACAGAGGAATTAAGAAAAGTAGTTTCTAATGCATCTTACTCACTTGATAGTAATCTTTTTGCAATCCAGTTTTTTATTTCTCTTGTACTTAGATAAATTCCGGTATTTCAAATGTCAATTAATCCTACTGAGACTGCTTGTGTGCTATAGCAGGATACCGTCTGGGATTTGAGCTGCGTAAGCAACTCCTAAACCATCATACACAAAACAACTGAAGTTAATGAAGATTTGATAGCTACTTTAGCCTACTCGATAGCATTAGTTACAGGCCTGGATTTTAGGGTTTTCTGTGTCATAACAGCTACAGTCATCTACAACGTACCAGGACAAAGCCTGACAATGATCTGTGAAAAGCAAAGTTGATTTAGCTTCAAGAGCTTGAAGTCAAAGTTATGCAGAGAGACAAAGTTCTGAGTAGAGGGGAGCTAACCAAACACTTGCATTATAAGTTAGATAAAAATTGGAAGGAAGATTCTGAGAAGGCACAAGAGGGAGAGATTTGGTCTTGTCCAAACACTTAAATGTAAGAAGTAATACACAAAAACCTGGCTTGATGGAACTACCCATTTATGTAAAGCAACTCATGCATAAATGTTTGCAGAATCAGGCTGATATTGAACAAACCATTGTAACAAAGTGAAACTGCCTTTTAAATTCAGAGATGAGTCTCTCGAGTATCTCTCACGAACAATATTTTGCTTCTCACAACAGGAATTTCTTCTTAATCTTCTTCTTGTTCAATTTTTAATGCCCTATAACATAACACGTAGTAGAAAAGATCCTGCCTTCGTAGGAATTGATACCACCAGATTCAGAGTGCTACCAATGAAAATCTACCTTGTGAACAGGGAACGTGCAAAACTCAGCTAGATGTAAATCAAGAGCAGAGGGTGTTTCTGTCTCTGTGCTCCCTTAGGAACTGAACACTACTCAAGTTAGCCTGCGGTTACTTTTCAAATGAAGGCAATTCCGAGCTTCTTAGATGTGTTCAGAACTGAAGACAAAGTCTGTGAAATTGATGTCCTGTTAGATTTGGAAGCAACTGTTATGAGAGTGCCTGTTTACTTATTTCAGTAATGAAACCTTAAATACATATAGCACTGAATGTACAAGGAGAAGTTATCAAAAGTGTGGTCCTGACGTACACTTCATCTTGGGCAAAGCTTTGTTGTACAGCTGGTCACACTGCAGAGCACAGGAAGGAAAAAGGCTGAGTTTTAGATTACTCTGATATTAAGATGCAAGATGTTACTGGATTCAGAAACCTACCATATATCAGTATGGGAAAAAAATATAAGATAACCAGAGTTTTATCCCCTTCTGAAATGTTTTTAAGTGGATATATAGTCTAAAGCTCTCTTTCATCATACAGTCAAAATTTTCAGAGCTTGAAATTACACTTAAGCATAAAAAATGTCTGATGTTCCAAAGTACTGAGCTCAAAATTATTTCAAATGTGTTTCAATGCTCCTTACCTCTGAAAATCACATTTCTTTAAGTGCCTAGATGTGGATTTAGGGTGTCTAACTGCATCCATTCAGGCTTGAAAAATTTAGCCTACATATACCTGTGCTTCATAATAAATGTATCAGAAAGCTTCAGACAAGCTATAAAAGCATCCTCAAAAAAGCAATGCAGACTTGAGCCATTAGAAGATGAGACACCACGCTGACAAAGTACTTGGCTGTATAATTCAACTCATTCTGGTATATAGAAAGTATCATCTGACTGTAGTAGCAGCGAAAAAATTAAAATGAAAAATCTACTGGGGCGAGTTTTTTCCTGTTACTTACTCACACTGCTATTTCCCAACATTTTCCAAATCGATGTGTTTCTTTCTCTAAAATATCCCTTTCTGCTATCTCCCAAACTCTTCTGTATGACCTTATGTATTCCATCTTATAAAGTATATCTAAGCTTCCTGGTCTGATACTATTCTGTGTGCCTGTAGAGTCAAATCAAGAGTCCCCTAGTTAGTGTCAAAGGTGAGGGTAAGGAGGTGAGGGAGGGAGCAAACAAGAAATTAAACTGTGACAGACTTAAGACTTCCCAAGGGAAAAGCGCATGGAGCTATTGGAGAATATCCCTGCTCAGCTAGCCAGATCCAGTCTGCCTAGCAAGGTTTACTATTTCCAGGCCAAGGAATCGGATCAAAGGGAACACTAAATCATTAAAGAACTTCAGGATGAGAAAAAGAAGTAGGATTTAATGGCCTGTCAGGAGCCGGAGCAGAGCCTCCCTGCTGGAGAAGCTCTAGCAAGCAATCTGAGTCTCCCAGTGCACAGGGAGAAATAACAGTGTTGACAGGAATTTACTAAACTTTCAAGGAAAGGCAAAGGTCTGAGCAAGAGGAAATGCAAATCTTTATTGTTACAGGCCTTTGCTCAGAGTGCATTTTGATGGATATAAATGGTTTGTTTTCAAGAAGATCTTTTTGTGTTACCTTCAATCAGTGTTCTGTAAAACAGTTTACCAAGGGAAAGGAGTTAACGTACACCAAACACAATCGGGACTGTCATGCTAACCTTGTTAGGAAGCAGAGCTGTGTCAGCCAGAGTAGTTAAATTTAGGCTCAATATCAAAGGGGGACTGAAAAGGATCTAAAGCATTCTGTATTCCTGAGCACTGAAACATCATTTAAGGCACAGCTAGGATAAAAATCCAAGGCTGCGTATTCACAGGACAGTTAGCATGAATGACTGCATAGCATAATTGCATTGCTTCTTCATACTAGCCACAATACAGCAAAGAATATTGAATTTATACCTGCTTTTTAACTGCAAAGAACTAGAGAAGCAACAATTAAATCCTAATGAAAGCATAAACCATTCCCATACCACTGGCTGATCACTCAGCCCTTAAAGCCACCTCCTCATGATGGAACCAACAACCCTGCCTGAAACCAAAGGATGCTTTGGGCACTGAACCAAAACCTAAAGCACCAAATGAAAATCAGCAAAAAACACATCCTAAGCAGGACTGAGCTTGACTGGTACAGCTTCCTGCGTACCAGTGTCACTATAGATTACAGCACAACATGGAAATCTGTGAACTATGCCAGGATCTTAACAAACAGAATCGGTGACCCGTGAGCTGCAGTGGGGCTCTCAATGCCTCACACCTTGTTACTTACACTCATGATGAATGTGTGCAAAAAATTGTCCTGCTAATCTAATAATGATTTATACCCAATACACATTACAATGCAGCTACAGAATGATTGCGAAAGAAGCAAGAAGATGGTGAACGAGGTTCTGCAAGGGAACTGAAAACCGTGCCTTACTGAACAAATCCTGGTCTTGACTGTTCTGCATGGGCAATCAATTGTGCCAGTGGCTCCAGTGAGGCTTCTGCAGGCCCCCGCCAACATAAAACACCTTGCAGGATCAACACCCATCAGAGGTATTATAATTAATATAACAGAGGTGAAACTGAAATTGAGACAAATATCATACTACCGAAGACTGAAGAAAGCAATGTCAAAGGAAAACTCTTCCTCAGTTATCTGAAACAATCGCAGACTTTTCATCAAGAAACAATGAGGGAAAATGATACAGAACTGCTGGAGAAAACAACTGCAGAGATACTATCAGACAGCATACCAAATGAGAGATGGGTGGTAGCGCAAATAATAAAACACCCCAAACCAAAATGAAGTCTTGTGCCGAGTAGATTGCACCTCCTGCTGAAAGACAGATAGATTTGCTTCCTTTACAGTTTGGCAGTATTTATTGTATTGGTTGTACCAGTAGGGAACGATTGTAACAAAGTAACCCGAATCAAATGTTTTCCTGTGCATTGGCTACATCATGCAAATATTTATCATCAATGCTCATTTGACCAGAATTTCACTTCCTGCCCCACTGGTAGGAAAAAGTCAGTCAAAAATCCCAGAAAAGCACTAATCCACTATTATTGTTCTCTTTTTCAATAGCAGTTTCTCCAAGTTTGCTGTGCAATGTTCTGTATAAAACCAAGGAACAACAAGCAAAGTTCCAAAGGACAGCAAACGTGATTTTATCACTAATGTGATCTTAGAAATATCATATTGATACAACACAAAATGCTGAACAGCATAAACCTACTCTACTGTTCCAAATATGATAATGGAGGGACTCTGTTGTAGTAGACGCAATGTCAGGTGACCTCTCAAAGCTTGCATAACCACTGGATCATGTGCTTTGGCCAATTTGACAATAATGCAGTTGGGTGCCCAGGCCTAACCTGGATCATATTTGCCAAGACAGACATATTCAGATCTTATATTAAAGACTCTCTGGGCTGNAAAAAAAAAAAAAAGGAATTTTAATTTCATTTTCTGCTCAGTTTGCACCAACATAAGTGACTGTACAGCATACAAGGTCTTCAAGAACTGAGATCAGCAATTAAATTATTGCTCTGGTTCCATTAGTACAAATTCTGTAGACACAACAGGTCATTTTGCTGGCCTTTGCACTGGACAGAAGCCATAGTTTTTATCAGGACTACTACTATCATATGCCATCTTTCAGGTCAAACACTCTGTTAATGGATGTTGGACACTTAACCTCTGCCAAAAAATCACAGAGCTCAATTTTATCTCAGAAGGAAAAAATACTTCAATATCTTTTGGCAATATTTGTTTGGGACAGAAGGTGAAAGGCCAAGCCAGCAGTTAGTTTACTGTCTAAAACAATAAAGTCATCAGACCAGCTGAAATGCAGGCAACACATGCTTCCCTACTTGCTGACAGGATTTTGCCATTGCTTTTTTTCACATTCCCTCTGTAGGCTGAATTTCAAGGAAGGCTTGTGCAATACCACACCTAATTTAAAGCATAGTGCTGATATTCACCAAAAAAAAAAAAAAAAGGCAGTAAAAAAAATTTCTAAAAAAATAAAAACCTACAACCCCCTTCATTTGGTTTCAGGTGCAGTTTCATAGGGTTTTTTATTCCCCACAACCACCACCTGAAATTAGAATTCAGACTTCCTGTTGCATTCGCAGAAGTTATAACTGCAACCATTCCCCACTTACGAAAAGAATATTATCAATCTTGTCCCTGCCAAAAACTCAAGAGAAGCTGGTTTTGTCCTGAATTTAATCTCATGTTCCCTTTGCCTCATCACTCAGAGACAGAACCATCTTCTGGGATAGCAGTGCCTACAAAAAGAGTGCCCCTGCCAATGGGCAGCTGTTCCCATTTCTCTCATTTTCCAAAGGGACAAATTGGCAGAGAGCAGCTGAGTTCACATTTGCATTGCCCTTCACTGGTGTAGTTATTTATATCACATCATATTGAAGAAAACTTTCCGTCAAAACATGATAGTTGTTGTTTGGTTTGTTTTGGTGGGGTTTTGGGTTTTTTTGGTTGGTTGGTTTTTTTACTTTGCATGGTGAAATTAGGTTTTATGCAATAGAAAACGAAGCCCTTAGAGCTTTCCAGTGCTTTTGGTGGAGTAATTCACACATTAGTTCACACCCTTCTTTGAAATAGATTTTGGCTCCATTTGTGGCAGCTGGTTGAAAACAAGCAACATCTGAAAACCTGAAAATTTGCAAATGCCTGCCAGATTGAAGAAGCACCATGATAGGATACCTTATCATTGGTAGCTTTATAAAATGATTATGTGAAATCCATTTTCATTTAACATGTATTTCCTTTTACAGCTGCATACATATATCTTCTAATGCATACCCTGAAAATTCATAGCAAGAGGAGTCCAACAAGATACCACACTTGTCTGAAGAAAACTAAACACATGAAAACTAAATAAAATAATTTAAGCTGAAACTTTAAGAGATACTCTCTTCAATATGAAAGTAGGTTTTTTAGAGCTCAAGAAGAATGTTCAGAAATAATGTGTGAATGCAAATAGAAAAATAATCTTTAGAAGATGCATTTTATTCCATTTACTGGCCATTCCCCCTTGCGCTGGAAGGGGATCCAGGCCTGTGAGACAGGTGGAGCTGGTAACTGGGGGACTGCTTTGCACAAGTCCATTACTGTGTTCAGCAGCAGATTTCTGAGGCCATTCTTGCCTTTAACTGGGATCTAGACAATTTTCCCAGGGCATAGTGCATGCAAATAAAGCCTGGGATAGCAAACTTCACAGCTCCTGGGTGGATTTCTGACATGGATGCTGACAGACCCTTAGAGCTGGGGGCAAACCCCGGTGCCCTGTGCCATGACTCTCCAACCTTCCCACGTCCCTCCAGGGTAAAGATAAACTAACTTAAAGCTTCCAGCATGCATTTTTTTCTTTCACCACATTTCATCCATGAATCAAGGGGAATGTCGTTGCCAGCAGAAGTAGCTTAACTACATCAAATACCAAATGGCAAAACCGAGGACTGGGAAGATATAGCCAGTGCTCAAGACAGCGAGCAAGCAGGTTTGAATAGCAGGTTGTAGCAGCGGGGGGGAGGTATAGCAGCTCACCGGGGACATCTGAAGCAGGGGCTGGCTCCCAGCTCCATGTGAATATCAGAAGCAGCAGAGGCGGGGAGCTCCTGCCTGGCTGCCACAGACGTAAGATGCCACCAGCCAGCTAATTGGCAACATCTCATCTCTTGAATGGGAAACCTCTTCTTGCTCTTGCTAAGCTTCTGCTGAGTTCCTGCTGTCACACTTTTCCTCTAAATTAAGAAAGAAAAATACAGCTCTGACACTCCTTGTTTGAAAATTTGCTAGCCCCTGTGCTAATCAGCAAATGCTTTAAATCACAGCCACCTTGAGTTCAGAGAAGTTTTACTTGTAGGATAACTTTCTGTATTTTTGTGTTGGCTTATTCATGTACCTGTAATGTACCCAGGCCTATGCTGGACAATGATTTTCCTTCTGTTTCCTGAGCATCAGCAGACCACATGCAGGCTCTCACCCCTGTTCTTTTTATACTGGTCACAGCAGGCCTTTAAAAATGATCTATTTTACTACACAGATGAGCAATCACTTCGAAAACCCTTTGGAGCATTTTCCTACCCGCTGTGCTTCAATTCACAACTTGATGCCATTCAAAAATAGCAGTCTCTTGTCTGTGTATAATATTGCAGCCTGTCTTAGGGTAAATGCTTAATATAAAATCATCACCGCTTAATGGTGTATTCTTTTCCCTGTGCTGCAATTTAAAACAGTGATACAAAGAACATTTTGAAGAGCTTGATATATGCCTAGCTGATTATGTCCCTCACTTCTCATTTCCTGATCTTTGATATATTTTGGATTTTGACCCTGTCTGTCCTGTAGAAACTTGTATGTAACATGAATTGACTAGCTAAGAGCTAATGATGTTCACTGCTTAAAGTGGGCTGTACGTTCTGCTGGTAAAGGTCTGTTTCTTCCGCTGTGTTTGGAATGAGTATCTGCCTTGCATTGTAAAGTAAACGAAATAAATGGAAATAATTAGTACATGGTGATTGATGGTGAGGGTTTAGTTCCAGCTTTGTCACTGACCTGTTGCATAATTTTGAGAGTTTCACTTAATTGGTATGGATCTGACCCACTTGGAAAATAGCTGTAATCTCCCTCACTGCCCTCACAAGGTACTGTACGATTTGGGCCCTGGTTGTAAATGGCCTTTCAGCATTTGTGTGTCATGTAGGGTATAAAAAAGAATTTTGCCCTGTGTACCTTACTTTGACCAAGAACAATCAATTAATTTGGGGGAAGCATCAGGGAAACTCTTTGCTTTGTGTGCCATAGGGCAGTAGATTACCTCAAAGAGCCTGTGAGAAAGTGGAATCATATGAAATCGTTGACCTAAAAAAGGTCACAAAGCTTAGGAAGGAACCATATTTTCTTTGGGTCTTCTCGGACTGTTCCCTGCTTCACTCCCCATCTCGAAGACAGATTTGCCTTTAATTAATCGAGGCATTTAGCACAAGCCCAACCAACAGGCTGTACATAAGAGCAAAGTATTATGATTCATTTTAAGAGGAAAATATTTAAAATCATTTAAGTCATGTGTCAGGTCATATGAGAAGTCAAGCCCATTTTTATCAGGAATTAATATCTCTCAGCTTCTCTGGTTAGCAGTAGATTGGTTTCAAGAATTATCACCTGCTGCTTCCTGAGTTTTATCTAGATTGTCTTGATACAAATATTCCACTGAATTGAATGGCTTTTCTCTCATGAAGCTTTAGGACCTCTTTCTCCTGGTTGACAGTAAGAATATTTAGTTCTCTGTTTTATATATTTGTCTGGAAACATTCTGACATCTTGCTGCTGCCATGAAAAATAAAAGATTCTGTGTTGTAGGGCAGAACCACATAGAGCAGATAGCTATATGGATATAGCACATCTAGTTAGAGAAACACGTTTTCTTGCTCATTTTCAAAACAATATATATATTTGGTAGGTATGTAACAGTAACTCCAGAGTGCATTAATTTGCTTGGTTGACTGCTTATAGATAAATGTCTTCAGAGTAAATACTATTTCAACTATTTCAGAGTTAATTAACCTATGTGACTGGCACTGTTTTCATAAAGACAACTTAGTAAAAGGTAACTTTCTTCCACATTCAAAGTATAAATCCATAACAACATAATGTTTGCATTCATGCATTATTTTTTTTTTTGGTCTCTTTTACTATTTAACTAACATTAGTTGCTAAGCAGATGTTAATTTTAGAGTTCTAGAAACACACGGTCTTGGAAAAGTACTTTAGCAAGTGTAGATGGTGTCAATATGTAAAATAACTCAGTAACCACTTCCTCCCTGTTATTTTTAGGGACAAAGTTAGATCAATTGGTGCACGTATACATTGCTTGTAAGTCAAGCAAGAAAAGAAATACAAAATACAGCTTCTTACACGAGTACTAAGTTAGGTGCATTTCATACATTGAGTCAGAGCCTGTTTACTTTTTTTTTTCCCCTGCAACAAATTCAGAGAAATTCTGTTGGATCCAGCTGAACTGTTCTGAAACTGCAGCATCTGACTAAGCACAGGATTCACCCACTCTTGTTGTAAGAGATACATCTGTAACTGCCTGCAAACCAATCTCAGGTAGGATTTACCCCGCACTTTTAACATTTTGTGTTAAAATTACACAGCAGAACCTCGGGAAACGCGAACTGAGTAACCTAACTCTGGTGTGGGCTGGGGAGGGAGTGAGAGATGAGCTAAAAAGGAAGGATGGGGGATGGACAGCAAGTCAGAGGGAGATGCTGCGGATGCTCTTTGTCACTTCTCCACCCCCAGGCTGCCCTGTCCATGTGCTTTGTGGCTGCCTTGTCTTTTCCGTTGGGTTACTCAGAGCAGAGGGTCTGATGTTGCTGGGGTGTTGGGGACAAGAGAGGAGAAAAGCCTGTGCTGCACGTGGCACAGGGGCTGTTTTGTGGAGGGACAATAATCCTTCAGATCAACCTCAGAACATGTTGTGGGGATCCAAAAGTAAGAGTAGCAGGGGTGAAGCACACGCTGGCTTCCACAGGGTTATTGCCCAGCAGCATTTGCCAAGGGAATCTGGGGGACTTTTCCTTCTGCTGTGGAAAGAAATTCAGGTTCTCATAAAAATGTTGTTTTCCTACTGCAATGTATATTGGGGCAAATACTGATTTTCTTTAGGATTTTGTGAAAATTTCATTCCAGAATATACGTACATTTTACCTTTCCTGCCCTTTGCATCCAAATGGTGGTCTGTCTGAGGTGGCTTGCAATTTCCTTTAGATGAAGAAAGAAAAGAGAAAAAAAGAAAAGAAACAATGGCAAAGAAAAAACTATGTGGGCACTATGGAATTTTGGGTTTGTTTTGGAGACTCCAAAACTCCACGTTTTTGGAGACAGACTCTCCTTTAGGTGAAAAAAGTCCCCTCAGAGGAGTTTTTTTCAAGCATCTGTTGGATGTAAGAAATAATGGATGTAGAATAAAGAGATTCCTTGAGTCAGAGCTGTTCACCTTTGCCATGCTTAGAGGACATGCAGAATGAGCTCCAACTTGCCTGCAAAAGACAGGGTGAACATACATCCTGCACGTCTTGAAAATCAAAATTTACCTGCATGTGAAACTAACTGGAGTGGAAACATATATACTAGATAATATTTGTATCATGACACTACTTCTAAGATAGCCATGCATCTTCCTCTCTTCCATGAGGGCAGAAGTTCAAACAAGGAGGATGAACAAGCATTTCACAATTAGAGGTGAGAGTAGGATGGCAGTGTACAAGGAAGAAGCCAGTGAAATTGCTACTAGTAATGAGTCTCCAAGAGCTTGAGTCTATCAAGTGCTTTACTTTCTGAAGAAACCGCTGAATCTCTCTTGATTACACCTGCAGAAATGGATTTCTTTTCACACTCATTTTCATATTAAGTCTTAGAAAGCAATGGAAGCTGAAGTATAAGCAACAGATTTCATGAAGGAAGTTAGAAGCATGTCAGGGCATCTTGCCATTTGCCATTCAGATGTTTTATTTTTCTTGTACATTGAAACTTTTCTTTGTATAACTGACATTAAGACAATCATATCAAAATTTGGGAGTGATATGACTGCAGAGATAAGCCAGCCAAAATCTGAGCAAGGACTGAGAAACGCAATAAGATCTGATGCTCTTCAAGGTTTTGCAGTCCTTCGTTTTGCACCGACATTTATTACCTCAACAGCTATTGGCAACAGCATCTTCAGTTTCTTGCCAGATGCGTTCTGGTGTCTGGTATTCTCCTTGTGACACATTTTTTTAATAAACAAAGGAGGTGGAAGATTAAAACAATGACCATAGTCTTATCAAGGAATTCCTCCCTCTGACTATAGCCCGAGAGTTACTGTGCTATTATACTTTCTATAAAATGTAATAGGATGCTTTAAATCTCTGAGTACAGTTTCTGTAAATACATTTGTTGGAAAAGGGAACACAAAAAGCTATCATAACATGAAATACTATCAAAATGAGGTAGTGTTGATTTAGAAGTTTATGCATTTCAGGACAGATGTAGTCTCCTCTGATCAGCACTGAGGCATTTATTTCCCTTTAGGATTTCTAGGAGGAACAGTGTCTAGAAAGAGTAGTAAACAAGTCTGCTGTTTGGAAATGATACCGGGATAAATCCACATGCCACTACAGTACTGTTAACAAAGGTAATAGTATAACAATAAGGAGGTTAAAATGTCAGGAAATATGTCAAAATGTTTCCTTAAAATTAAATCTGTAGTTGCTGATGAAGTACACAGAATCTAGCATTTTTCTCACCTGACATTTTATTTATGTCATTTTCCAGATCAGGTACTACGCATATGAAAAATATTTATTGCATTCTGTGTTGCAATACATGCAGGCAACCAAGTACCTGTGTGTACATTTCAATAAAATAAGAAATACATTCCTGAAGTTCCTTTATTTACTGACCAAGCAAAACTCCTAAAAATGAAATAAAAACGAACGATCTCCAGACAAAGTAGTAGTCTGAAATCTCTGATATGCAGTGTTAAAGCAACACTGGCTTGTAAAGAAAGACAATTTTAATATTTTTTTAGACTAAGATGGTGGATTTAGGGAAAAAAAAAAGTCATCTGCACCTGGTGGCTGGACTGAAATACATATTTTAATTATTTTTGTGGGTGTTCAGGAATATTGGCAGGGATTTAAAATACCCATAATGAGCAGAAATGCTACATTTGATGATGGCCCAATTTTGGCCCATATAAAATGATAGCATAATGGCTGTAGGAAATATCTATAATTCCTTTCAGGAATTTGAAAGAACATGAAACCTGTCTTGGTTTTCCTGCATCACTGTGTAATGCATGTCTATCAAAATGTTTAGGCTGGGCATATTTATTGCTTCACATTCAATCATGCAGAATATTTACCATTTTAAAATGAAATGCAATGCTTATATATGCCACTTCAACTGCTCTTATTTTCTCCTCATTGGATTCTCAAACAAAATCCAAAAAGAAGCTCAGAGAGAGATATAGGATGAGACACAACACAACTGATCTTCTGTCCCCCATGAAGGAAGAACACAGCAGCTTGTTCATCTTCAATGTGAGCAGTAAGGTAGCGTGGGGTAACCCTCCCTTCTAGATGCTTTCCCAGCCAGTAGTTGCCATAAACAACGTTGTAATATTGTCATGTTGTGAGCACGCTAATCATGTCACACATTTGGATGATAGCGTATACAGCAGAAGTGTCTGTTATTGCCATAATAACAGTCTCAGCGTAGGAGCCAAGACAAGGAAGACTAGGGGCTAAAGAAAATAAGGTTGTTATATAGAGATCATTCAAGTTAAGAGATGAAGATCCACCTCCTAGAAGGTGCTTTTTCCTCTGCACCAGCCTCGTCAAACCATCACTGCCTTTTGTTGAGGGGTATTTATACAGCACCATTTATCATTCTGCTCTAAATCGATGATCTCATTGATTTATCTGGCTGTTTGATATGACTGTCATTTATTAGAACAGTGAAGAGATATGGGAGTAGGCAGAACAATTGAGAAGAGGTGAGAAGAAGTGTGTAAAGAATAAAACAATTTATGGAAAAGGTCCATGGAATAATAAACTACTAAAAAGTTCCCTGGGGTATTCTTTTTATACATAGTGTACAGTTTAATAGAGAAATCTAGTGCATAATACGAGTCAAAAATCTCATAGAAATAACATGACTTTTTAGCGGGAATAAGTATTATGTTACAGCAATTTCTAGGGCATTCCATTTTATTTCTTTAGAAATGAAGTTATTTTTCAGTAATGAAGAATTAAAATTGAAAAAAAAATTGCAGCCAACCATAGACGCATTAAAGGTGCTAAGCAGACCAGTGCTAAGCAGACCATTTTAGTTATTGTCACAGTGTAAACTTTTTAGGGCATTTTCTTTAATTTGAGCTACGTTACATATTATGAATACAAAAAATAAACCAGACATATAACTACATGCAGTTCTGTAGTCAAGAAAGAAAAGCAAGTCAATGGAGTGAGCCTTCCTCCAATTTGGCAAAATAGAAATTACCCACTTCTGCTTGCCTTACCACAAAACACCATATTTCAAGTATAGACAGCACTTTACCACTGCTTCACTGCCTGTAATTTGAAGAGGTAGCCATATGTAAATATATCTTTGCCTCTTTAGCATAGAAACTAGGTAAATAATCTTCCTCTAATATCTCTGTTCCTTCCTGCTCCCATCCAAATAAACAAGGTAAGCTTGCTCTGAAGTATTCCTTTTATTTGCCTTTCAGCTAAACACATACTGGTATGCTGTAACTTGACCATGCCTAATCAAAACCACATAAACGACTACATAAAGACCAGCTTGTTCAACCCCTTCTCGGCAGACGAGCTCATAGCACAGGGAGGCAAATTTTGCCATCCTTTGGCAGGCTGAGCAGCGCTTCATCTTGCTCACCCTCCCTTGTGACGTGTGGGGGACCAGGGGCACCGTACGGAGGAGCAATGGCTGGGAGCAGCAGTGGCAGGACACAGCTCCGCGCTGCCGCTTCCTCGGGAGTCCCAGGTAAGAGGGGACAGGAGTGCTGGGGAAGAAGGAGCCTGAGAAGGAACGATGCATGACAGTAACACCTCCTTTCCTGTAAAACCCTCTTTTTCAGCCTGTTCGGGTCTTGTGGCTGGAGCAATGTTTGACAACTGGATGTCACGGTCTCCCTGCTCTCTGCTGAAGGGGTTGGCCCCATAGAGCCTGTCCTCCCAACACTCTTCCAGCTAAATCCAGACTCCTCGTTTAGGTAATCCTTGCAAGATTTCCCATAACATAGGCATATACATTGTCCCTGATGGATGGTTCCGCAAGCCAGTGCAAGATGAGCAGGTGCAAATGGATACGGAGTTTTAGTAATGTGTTAATAAAAAACCCTATTAAGATCAAAATACCTTCCACAAGGTTAATATTAAAAAGTGATGTGTTGAGTTAAATTACACTAAGGAATAAATGGCAAATGCCTGCTTATATCTGTAAGTGGGGCTTTCATGAATAATCCAGCATGCTTGCTAATGATAATGAAAGTGCGTATGTCTTATATTAATATAGTAGAATTACTTCCCCCATAGTCTCTGTAGGCTAAAAGCTTTGCCTATTGTTGCACACCACACTAGGCTGAACAGCTGCTAAGGCAAGGCTTAATTTTTATGTTGGTAGTCTACTGCAGTTAGAGGTGAGTTCTTGTTATTTGCTTTCCAGAAGCCCAGAAAAAAATGGTACTAGACACCTATGTCATAGTAAAAAAGATGTTTTATATTTCTCAGCTAATTGTTATCTTTTAACAGCATATATCTAAAAATAAAATCCAGCCAAAAGTCTGTAAAAAGCAACTCTACCTGTCACCTCTATGATGGATCCTCTTGGTGGATTCATTAAAAGGGGAGGCCTGGCTTTAAATGCAGAATTCAGCTGATACATGTAGTACCACACTAATTTTTAAATTTACATCAGGAAGGGTGAGGTCAAATAGAGAGCTGGTGGGGAATAATCAGCTCTTTTTATAGAAAAATTACACTGACAAGAATAACGTCCCCTTGAATTACAAAAGTGAAGGCAGCATGGCAGTGGGAACAGATTACTGGTTAGTCAGTTTATTAGGGCTTCTAGAATTTGTAGCTTACCCAAGAGGCATTTTAGGTACAAGCTAATCAACTGGAAAAGATATTTGACGAAAAAGGATATCCTAGTTGATATAGTTCACAAAGCATTAGTGAAGCCTTGTGAGTCTGATGGACAACAAATTATTGTTGAAACAGCTAGAATCTAAAGAACGTTTTTCTATGTCATTTGTTTCAACTTGTTCGTATTTTTCACCTAAAATCATGGAAGTAACTTTGCAGTTTGCATTTATGGTCCGCATCAGTGACAAGTTTATTCTCCTTCCATTTCCCTCGTACTTTTTTTCCTGTCTGAAATAAAACGGGCAGGGACTATCTCTCTCAAACAATGGCAGATTTAAACTGGAACAGCCTGCTGCTTACTGCTCTAAGACCATTTTATGTTGCTCTGGCAGCATAAAAGAGACTTAAATAGATATAAGAGGGTAACTTACTCTCAGTTTAATTCCTCTGTTATATTGCCAGTGATGTATAAAGCAGCTTCAGAGTAAGCAACAATCCAGCCCTAAATGCTAGCTGTTAAAATTTTATTGCATGCACAGTATTGCTACAAATCTATAACTTGGGATATTTGGTCCTGTTGCCAAGACATAGGAAGATTTAGAAATTACAGTGTGATCTCTACAGTATTATCTGTATCTAATATACTAATGTGGGGTCAAAGTATTCAGAAACTTTCTATATTTAGCAAATTGCAGCTAAGCATTTTAATTCAATGTCATTGGACAACTCTCCAGGGCACATGACAATATGCCAGGGTTTATTTACTTTGTCTGCTAGACAAAGATTTCTCTGTGAACTGCTCTGGATATATATTTTAGCCAGAAGATCTTCATAAAGACTGTGAGATTGACACTGTTCTCCAGAAAGGTTTCCCTTGGACCTCCAAGCATAGCACAGCCTGCAAGCAGAAATTGCTTTGCCCTGTTACCTATATAACGTTGCAGAAGAATATAAGCAAACCATACTGGATTGGACAAAGGATCCAGTTAACCTTGTATTCTGTTTCCACCGACGGTCAAAAGCAGATGCCTGAGGAACAGGATAAACATATATGATCCTTCACCTGAGTCTCTTCTGGCCAAGTGCATGTAAACTGTTCGTGTTCACAACGGCCTGTGGCAAGGAGTTCCTCAGGTCCGTTACCCACTGAGTGAAAACCATCTCCTTTTCTTTATTTTGAATTTGGCTTCTGAGAACTCTGTTTGATGTCTTTTTGTTCTTGTAGTGGAAGAAACTGTGAACAATCAATCTCTATCCACTCTGTCCTGTCGCTCATTGGCTTATATCCCTCAGGCATCTCTTTTTCAATACAAAAGATTCCCATCTATTTAATCCTGCCTTCAACTGAGGCTGTTCCAATAACTTTGATGAGCCTGTTGTCATTTTCCAAACCCCTCCAGTTTCCCTACATCCTTTGAAATGCAGGGCCCATAATAGCATGCAGGATTCAAAGATACTTGTGGGAAATGCTTCTCTGTTGTGTTCTCTCTTCTTTTCGTCACAATATCTAGTGCTAGATTCACTTTTTTTTTTCCCTGCAAAAATATTCATAAACTGTCTATCACAACCTCAAGATCTCATTTCTGAGTGTCACTAGTAAACTCAGAGTTCACGTAAACTTACGGTTTATTTTTCTTTTCACAATCGAGTTACCTTGAATTTCAGCTGCCACTGTGTTATTATTAAGAGCATGGGTTCTTCTGCCAGTATTTCTTAACTGGTGTTTTTTACTGTCCCACATCCATTTCATATCACTGCTCATCACCTTTCCCTGATTGTTTATGAATATATTGCACAGAATAGATTGTAGCATAGATCCTGCAGAACTCTCCACTGTCCCTCTCCACTGCCACACTAACCACTTACTCTTGTCTTCCAATAACTGTCTTTTAACAATTCTTTATCCATGCAAAGATCTCTCCCCTTATGCCATTGTTACAAAGTTTCCTTAACAGGCTTTATACCTTACCCAAAATCTTCTGGAAATCCCGGCGGACTACATCAAATCAATCACCCCAAATTGAATGTTTAGACATCTCCGAGAGGCTTGTGAGACATGGCTTCTCCTTTCAAGCGGAATGTCAGCTCTTCACCAAGGTACTATACTTTTCCACCATTCTTATAGGTCCTCACTACTTACTAGTTCCTCAGTTCTAATCTAGAAGGTTTTAATTTTTCCCACTATGAATACAAAGGAATGGCTATATTTGAATTATTAGTCTTTTATTGCTTATTTCTGTTTTAAGTCTCTTCTGCTGTAATGGGTAGGTCACTCAGACATGCCTACAGGATCAGGGCACTTTGAATATGTTGTCATAGCAGTTCTCTGTTGTTCACATGGTTCAACACCACTGAAATAAAGGTGATCTTGGCCACTTGATTTGATATAACCAGGACCAAATTAATTCTTGCCCCATGTTACCACAAAGGCTGAGTACTCTTTGTATGTTTTTCCCCAGAACACAATTTTTACCTCTTTGTGCAACTACTAGTGGATTCATTCATTTTGAATGGAAAGCAGCCTTAATTTAAGATCGACTTCTTCACTCCTGATGTTTTATCTCCTGTAGTCCTGATGCAGAGCCTTATTCATTTGGAATCTAATTGCACCACATCGATACCTGGTCCACTGTTCTCTGCTCCACTGCTTCTATGAGCATGTGCTGCAAGCCTGACTCTCTGTTCTTCCAGTGTCTCCAGTCTTCAGATTGCAGGGTGCCAGTGCTTGTATTACAACTGGTATTTCTTCTGCACCTGCATGGACCCAGTGTCTGCAAATTCCCAATCCAAAGAGACTACTCTCATTTTTGGTAGGTTTCTTTCTTTTTTAATTTCTCAGTGACAGGTATCTCCATAATTAGGAAATCATCTTCCTCTTTGAGAAATGGGTAAATGGTATTCATTTGAATTCAAGTGACAGGAGTCTAAGGATTTACACTGAATCTGCTCATGCACAAACAGATGTGAGTAACAGTCTGCAGATACGGAGTGCAGCTATTGCTCTATGCACCACCTCAAGGTAAGCTATTCCCACAGTTATCTTGCTATTTTCTCATTAATCAGTGATAGGCTCTGTGGACATCCAGCCATGCATCTGGAAAAAGGAAGCTGCCTAGGAACAGAGAGGACCATAAAAGCTAGTAAGATTAAACACCCTTTACCTTTCCTGTGCTACTCCTTGGAGGCTAAAGAACCCCTTTCTTAGGGGGCTCCGAGGGCAGCTGTGGTGCCAGGCCCTTGAACAGGGATCCTCAAGGTGATGCCCTGAACTGCTTGTTGTGCCACAATCCCCTTTTGCTTTGTGCTCTCACCGGACTCCCCAGCCTCCACCACAGGTTTTGAGCAAAAACACAACTTCAGTGATTTGCTTCTGAGGTCAATGATGCAAAGTCTTCACCTGCGTGTTACAATGTGGGAAAAAAGCCCAGCCAACCAATGCAAAGGAGCAATCTGTAGAGATTTCCTTCCAGCAATCATTTCTTTTTAAATTCTGCCATGGGAAGGAGTGATTTGGTCCACATGTCTGTGGGAATGAGGAGGAACAACTTCAGAAAGCTGTTGTCAGTGGTCCAGCTCAGTTCCCATGGCAAGAGCTGAGTCTGCCCCTACTGAAACCAGCTAGCTAAGCAGCACTTTGGAAGACGCCGCCCTACGCGTCTTTTTCTTAGGCAGGCAGTGGTGGAGCTGGTCATAAAATTTCTGAAATTTCTCTTCCCTTGAGGGAAGTCAGCAAGACCCGTCTCTCAAATTGCATTGATGGACAGCTCTCTCCTCCTTTTCTCGTTACCATACCCTGATTAGAATTCAGTGTAAAGATTAGTGATAGCAGGACTGGTTCTGGTTGGACATTTTTAGGCCACAAATATGCTGTTACATAATCAGATGATTTAATCTTTTCATAAAGATGCATTTCTTTATCGTAAGAAGATACAGGGTTTGTTTGCTACAAGAAGTAATTGTTCTACTTTAATAATAGAAGTCTGGGTTGTTTATTCAGAGTCAAGGTTTTCATGACTCCTGAGCCAGTGATGCCCAGTAATTAGATCTGTAGCTTTTGGCTCCTTATTATTTAGTGCTGCCGTATTAGAAGGATTACATTTATATATTGGTGAGCCAAAGAAGATTTTTGTTTTATGAATACTGAACTTCTGAGAGGTTTTTTGAATTAATAACAGTGGAATTAATGCTTTGAAGGCGTTTTTATTAAAATGGTGATCTCAGTGGACACTCCGCACTGGTTGAAAAGTGGAACATGCTGGAGAGGAAATTCAAAGATTTTTTACATTTTTTCAATAACAAGTCAAAGCAAAATGTCAAAAAGCTGCCAATTTTTCATGAACCAACATATTATAAAACACTTAGAGGTGATAAGGCTCAAACTTTTTCTAAGTGTGAAAAAGAGTAAATGGTAAATTTTAAGGAAATCCTTTTGTCCCTTCCACAGCAAAATATTTTCATAAAGCACCTTAAAGAATGTGATGAGGTTTATATATTCTCATAAAATATTTTAATGCCCTTCAATCAGCTCTTTCCAAAGGAAAAACCTTTGTCTGAAAAAGTTGTATTGTGCAGCAAAACTGTGGCAAACCGTTGCAAAGGCATGCCAAATTGAGGAACATTTTTCTTGAGATGTGCTTGCTCTCACGTCAGTGCCTTGATCAAAAGACTGTTCTTCTACCTTCGATTTGCTTTCAAGTCACATGGCTTGGAGTTTCTGTTGAACTTCAATTTTGGACAAAGCTCTCCTCATTTTTAACTGTGAGTCTATCAGAAACACTTATTTCCCCAGAGCTGATTTTGGTTTATTTTTCCCTAGACCACTGGAAACTGCCATTCACCTTCTGAGGTTAGTGGAGAACCATAAAATGGTCCAGATGCCCTTAACTGCTTGTTGGGCCACACAGGAGTTGATCAGAGAACTTCTAATGGGAATCTAAACTACAGAGGATCAGGTGCCTGGAGATATTGTTATGAACATATCATATACTTTCAACTTACAGAAAATGTCAACAATGGATCCCACTATGTAATAAGTATTCTGATCACTTTTCCTTAAAAGTTTTGCTACTATATGCAGAAACCACGTGCTTAATAACTGTTTCAATCGGATACAAAAATGCTTCTCTAGGACAATATTGTCAATAATGGTGAACTGACAGATATTTCTTCCTTCTATGAATATTACTACAGTTCATTTTTTTTTTATATTTTGTGATCTTATTTGTTACAGAGTGTGTGCATTCTTGGGCAAAAGAGATTTCCCTAAGGGCAGGATAACAGCTAAATGAAATGTAAATGCAGGGATTGCATTAAGATATCATACAGCACAATACTATAAATATTTTGTTTAAGCTTTTCTACATACTGTGTTATGATGTACATGTGAGCGAAACTGACCCAAATTTACACTGTTCCAATGCAGAATTACGTGATGCAGGTGCTTAAAAAATACAATACAGTTCAAATACACACATAACATCCAGAGAGAAAACATTATTTCAGGATAGCATTTCTAAACCAAATGGCAAATGTGTACAGTTCCTCTGTATCCTCCAAGTACAAAAATAGGGAAACTGTTACCACTTACTAGTCTTCCTATCTAATGCTACATCCTTGGCTATAGCTTTAACCACAATTTAACAGACACTGTTATTCAGTCAGTGTTTTTATTTGAAAATAACGGAAAATAAGCTGATTATTGCAGCCACAGCTAGCCTGGGACCCCTTAAATTCTAGTAAAAGGATATTAGTAAGTATGACCAAGAAAAAGAATAGTGTCTAAAAGTGTATTTGTTGGTTGCTTACACATTTAAATACACAGATCATGCCCCAGATCTGCTGGACCTAAAGCCTATATGCTCATTCATGCCTAGCAAGGACAAGCAGCAAAACACACTTTCTATGGTTATTGAAGAGAAGAACAGGGGATCGTGACTTCTGCTCCTCTATCTCACAGCTCTTCTTCTCACCTCTGCTTATGCTCAGAAAACAAACAAACAAACAAACAAGCAAAAAACCCCACAGCTTTTTATGTTGTAAGAAACAACTCTATATATCATATATTGTGCAACAAAATGTTCAAATATCCATGACATTTCCATGTATTACTTAAGGCTTTTTTTTTTTCCTGATTAAATTTTCATCTCTAAGACCCTGATTCATTTTGCTGGATTCATGTATTTCAAAAACCCCAGCTTCTTGGTTTTGGTTTTGTTTTTTAAAAAAGCAGTAGATAAGTTGTCCTTTTAAAAATCCAGAATGCATATAATCTGAAACAGTCCACTTTTCATGTTTCCCAGGGCTAAAGGCTTTTTTACAGCTACTTAACCTCTTCTTCTGATTTACATAAAAGGTTTATGTGCTACCATCTAATTCCATGGCAATTTATTTTCCCTTCTATATAGGAGTAAAGTAGCAATCATTTTCTTCTTTTCTTTTTTCTTTTTTCTAATTGAGTAACAAATCTGTGTTTCTGTACTATGAAGTGAATAACCTGGCTGATTGAAAAGGCTCAAAATGATNATTATTTTTTTTTATTCTTATTAAATTTTTTTTATTTTTTTTTTTTTTTTTTTTTTTTAATTTTAAAGACACTTTTCTACAAAATGATCCCTCCAGATTAAAGTAGTATTGCTGCAGTGGTTTTGGACATTGATTTACAATAGAGCTGTATATAGTTTGAAAGAAGGAGGTCTAGAGGGCAGTACTCAGAACAAAGCTGCTATGCCTTTTATAAAGTCAATAACACATCTCAAAAAGGCCCATGCTACAGAATGGCTTGAGTTCCCTAATGGGAAACCTAGTGGCCTTCAATCTTGTGTGTTAATGTACCTGATATTTGAACTTCCCTCTCCATACTGTAATCGTGAAGGCGGTTTAAGCCAACGCATATTACCTTGCAGTTGATTAGTGAGGAGCACGTAGGGACAGTCAGCTGCCACGGCTGAGCCACAGGAAACTGCTCCCTCCGAACCATCTCTCCACAGCCTGGGTAGTTGAGCCTGTGGAGGTAGGATGGTGGGGAGGTGACATTCAGCACAGAAATTACCTCCTACTCCTTTCAACACAGTCTCCTATTTCCCTTGTAATCCCCACACCAGATTGCAGCTGGAAGTAGTAAATCTAAATCTATTCATTGTACAAATAGACTTTAAACCTCCTGCTCACAGGCACCTGCATGCCCAGAACACATTGAGGAGGGGACACGGTGGCCCTGTGGCATTGACACCCCTTCCCCATCCATCCTGCCTTCCTCTCAGCTTCTGCACACAGCAGCATTCCCCACCACTTTGGTACGCTCCAGTGTCCTCATCACATTAACAGAATATAAATGACTATGGAGAGGACTTCAGGTGGAACAAAGGATTCCCATCAACCTAGCAAAGGGACCGGAGAGGGGAGAAGTTTTGCTTGTTCCGTATTATGCCTTTACACAAAACCCAGAGGCAGTTGGCAGCCGGGCAGAAGGAAGCCCAGGGCCTTTGGCCAGCAGCTACCTCCCTCTTTGACTTCCCATCTCTTTCTCTGTGCTGCTGTTTATGAAATTGTAATGATAGTAGTAAAACAAACGCCAATAAATAATGGATGGATGAATACATCTTGGGATGAATAAATTATGGGAGTCATGCTGACTTTCAAGAGTAAGAGTTGTTGCAGTTCATGCTTGAGAGGGGCTGTAATTGGGGGTTTCTCCTGGATCCACCAGCTCTTGCTCTGGGGTGCCGGAGGCCCCGGGAGCAGGGTCTGCCAGGGGGGAGCAGCCCCTCTGCGCAGGCAGGGGCAGGGCCTTGCTGCCAGAGTACGGGGTGAGAGGCAATCAATCTCCTGCAGCTAGGGCTCTCGTGGGAGGTGGGACTCCTGGCTGGAAGAACATACACATTTCAAGGGAAAAAAGAACCAGTAGTCCAGATTAGTCCAAAGTACCCTTTCAGTTACTGCGGTTTTCAGACGGAGCTGAGCAAGGCATCTGCCATCAGTGTCTTCCCAGCCTTCTTATGAGCACTTCTCCCAACAATAAGCCAAGCCCCACAAATTAATTGCCTCACTCTCCCTTTTTCCCTATGGGGTTTTCCACCTCTTTTCTTGTATCTGAAGCAGAAAAATGAAGATTCCCTGCTAATGTAAACTGGCATAGCTCCACAGGCTTCACGTTTCCCAGCAGAGGATCAGATGTTGATACAGTGACACCAGAGAAATGGGATCAGATTCATTGCCTACTCAGAGACGGCAGAAACTGTTGGAGAGTCTCTGACAAGGGAGTTGAATAAAGGCCAGGCTTCAAAATGCTTCAGACCATCTTTTATTTTTTTTGCCTCAAAACGGGAATGAGTCGGAATCAGTGTCTGCACCGAACTGCAATCAGATATAGACCAGAACAACTTCACTCACAGCCATATCTTCACCATGAGGAACTGCAACATAAACTGGTTCAGCTCTCTGCCTGTGGTAGAAAGCCCAGTGAGGAGGTTTGTGCTGTGATGGCAGCTATGCAGACAGCAGACAGCAGATCGCTCTGGCAGCCTGTGCTGGGAGGGCCCTGGGGCAATCTGGAGGGATGTAAAGCTCGGGGGCTTTCCTGGAGGGCACCACAAGTATCTCTGGTGCTGAAATACACTTCCACCTCTCTTTACCAGCAGCAGATGAATCCGGCCTATTGCTTGGGGAAGATGTTGCACCATCTCATCTTTACCAAATGTGCATCCAGCATATACCAAAAGATTGAAAAAATAGCCATCAGTGGAGACCCAATTCAAAAGATGGAGCTTTTAGCCCTCAGCACAGACTGAATCCGTTTGAGCACACAGACTGAGCCCTACATGCCCCCTTTCACCACAGACCAGAAGCAAAACTCTGTCAGCACGGGCTGGTCTTCAGGTGGAACCAGCAAAACGTTGCACCATCCCTTATTGTACCCAATCTTTTGCTGAAATCCACCTGGTTGCACTGAAGGAAATATATTACCCAGTTAACCAGCATACTCTCAATTTTTTCCATTTTACTAAATTTACCAGGTTTTTACTAAAAATTTGAGAGCATCTTAACAAAACATGCTTGTCTGCCTATGCTCCCTTCAGCAAGAGAATTTCTATTCCTCTTCAAGTTAATATATACACTAAAATACATACTAACTCTAAAAATAAACTAATATTTTGCAATGAAATTTTAACTGTAGATACTTCTGTTAACTATTTAGATGATCATAGAGTATACATATATACACACAGCATATGTAGTCTATATGATATGTAATAGCGCATATTATATGCAATATAGATTTTCTAGTATATTATGGTATGCTATGGTATACTATATATTCCCTCTATATAGTACATACTATATATAACATGTATAACTACATAAAGTGTACACAGTTAACACAATTTTTTTGCATTGAATTTTATGGAAATATAATACTTGGAGATTATTTGTATGTGCTGTATGCACTGTTTGTTAAGACAATTCCCTATTTAAATCAATATAATTATTTGGCAAAGCATAAACATGGAACATTGTGCTTTCTGCAGAATCATAAAAGAATCATTGATCTCTCAAAGCAGATCTATCATAACAGACAGAAATCTCTCTAAAGCATGCAATATAATATACAATAAACCAATCCAAATGCAGTGAAGCTGGACTATTAAGTAAGATATTAAATTTATAGTAAAGGAACTCAACCTAAAATTATTGACAACATTGCTGTCACGAAAAAGACTTGTTAGCCAAAATGTAATTACTAAAATAGGGTACAGAGGCAAGAACGTATTTCAAGAAAATGTGTTACTCTTTAAATTCAACTTTTTCTTTTCCTAGCTGATCTCAACCTCAGGTTCTGAGGTCTTTATAATTGCTAGGGGTTATTAGGTTTTATTATTGCCTGATAACAAACACTTAATTACCTTGGTGATAATTTCAGCACAAAATGCTCTAGAAATGCAAACCGAATGAATCATCATTAACTCAGACTGTAAAATAACTAGCTCAAAAAAACTGTATTGCTTCAAAATATAAAAAAGCAAGCTGGAGGCCTCCTTCAAAGTCAGACCAAAGAGAATTTTCAATAAGCCAACAGTAACTAAAGTTCAACCTAGAGTAGACAGGAAACTTTCATTTTACATAATACAAAAAACCCCTGCAACAGGTTTCATATCCTACTGTGAGGTATGTTGTTCCTTTTGTGATTGTTCCATTTTTGCAGGGAAAATCGGCTGCTAAACTATGTCTAACCTGAGGACTTGGACGTGCCTCCCACTGTTCCCCATGCCCCAGCCTCATCCTGATTCCTCTTTGTTGGGTCGTGGCTTCAGTAAGCCCTAGAACCCTTGCTGTGTCCAGGGTTTTGGACAATTAAATTTAGGCACCTGAGCCAAAGGTAAGAACTGTTATAACTGCTATGCTTTAGCTATGTCCCTAATACAGGCAACTGAGCAAGCAGGATTTCTCAATGTGCATAATTCGTTGATGTCTTGATAAAGCTGAGGTTTTTATCACAAGGTCCCTCCACATTTACCAGGTTTTGGCTGTAGTCTCTGCATGAACTATGGATATTACTGGTGCATGAACTATGGACATCGTTCTTTCTTGCTTCCTTCTACCCTCTCCTGTACCCAACCCATAGGCTGAAACTTATCTTCTGTTTACACTTTCCATGTATCGGCTTGGTTTATATGGAAACTGGTCCTCAAGTTCAAACTGTGTGTATGAACTTGCGTGTCTATTTCATCCTATTCCTTCAAAATTGTTTTCATATCCTGACCACATTTAATCTGAGTGAGGAATCACCAAAATAATTTGTTGTTTCAGGCAGTCAAGTAGAAAGGGAACCCTACTCAGGGTCTGAACTGAGGGAAAGACAACAACATGCACATTATTAGACACTGGAGAATCTACATGGGGGACAGAGAGACAGAGACACTTTTGAATGAAACCACAATGGGGAAAACATTCCATTAAATTTGCACTTTCTAAAGTCTATGCTAATATCAACCGATTTTGATTGAAAACCAGACTTCATTAGTTTCAGTGCTCAGAGAAGTCATTGTTGGGTCTCACTTCGGATCCTGCTTCATCTCCTCCCTCCATGCCCCACAGAGGCTTTCAGAGAGGAGCACACAGCTTTTCAGTCAAGAACAGTGAAATTATTTAATGTTGGGTAGTTATATTCTAACATTTATGTAATCTGCTAGCATACGCATGAACTTTGTCCTGTTTGTTAGATATAGGTGGTTAGCCAGAAGAGGGGTTACTTTAAAACTAAATGAAAAATTAGTGTATGAGATTAATGAACAGACACTGATCAGAACTAGAGACAATTGTCTGTACCTCGTCCGTACTCCTACGATGTCCATGTTCACCTCACAACTTTTAGTTTAAAGTCATTTCCAGCAAATTGTCATATTCAAAACAGGAAAGGCAAACATTTTTTCACTCTTTAACAGAAGTCTCTCTGTTCTCTGTAGCATCCTATGAGCTCTGACACTGAACTCAAAAAGAGTTACTTCTTAACTGCCTGTAAACTCTCCAGTGACGTAAGGAAATAATTCTGTCTTGAGAAAACCTGAACGAGTTTAAACTACTCAGTGTATTCCAAAACACTTGCACACAGGGCCAGCTGGAAGAGGGCTACCGTGGGCTGCCTCTGCTCCCTGCCCAGCCCAGCACTGCCAAACAGGAACATCTAACTTTCTCACATGCTACATCACTCATTGTGTGCCTCCTTTAAGAACAACTTAGGATTTAGGACACAAAAACGGGGTTTAACCCATGTTTGCTGCAGTTTCTGGAGTACACAAATGCCTACGTTGAGTCCAGCAGCCTGTTTTGGTTCAAACAAAGGCTGACTTAAGCTGGTAGCTCACACAGGAGGATTGCTTAATGATGCATCAAAATATTTTTAAAACAGATGCAATATTAGCAGCTGAGTGTGTTAGTCATTTTGGGTTGGGGTACAGGTAGGTGAACAAGATTATTTATCTTGTCTGACACGTACCTTCTGCCTCACTTGTAAATCAATTTCTGCCTGAGCTATTTCCAAACCAAAGCAGCTCCAATGTGTGTATTTGCACCCCACATCACAGAGGCTGTCTTCATTTATGTCAAATTTTCTAGAGACCACTCAGCCTGCATACATGTTTTAGTTAAACCAGCCATTAATGCAGCTGGAGGATGAACTTACAAAAGTATCTGGCATGGTAGAAAGTAGATTCTGTGATAAATGCATCTAGCACTTTAGACACTTTAGATTCCTCTGGGACAGCCACAACATCTTTGAGTGATCACTGCATCATCAAGCTGTGGATCATAGGTTAATTGGAAAGTTTGCTAATGCAATAGTTGTAGTATGGCTGTGAAGAACAACTGTTTTACTTTGGATGCTCTAATCCTTACTTTTACAGGGTAAGAACACTCACTGGTATCCAGTAGCTGAAACAAAGTATGATACTGCTGGTTTATTCTGAGATCTACATGGAACTGGTTTCCAAAATTGGTTACAGATACGAGGAGCCTTTTATCCTCTAAAGCCATTGGACCAAATCCTGCCTTCCTTATACAGATAGATTAAGCAGGTCAAATGCCCATCAAATTAAATGGGAATTAAACATGAGCTTTTCCTCAGCAAACACAGAACAGACTTTAGGACTGAGCTCAATGGTAATTCAAATCAGAGGAAAAACTAAGATGTTTTCCTTAGGGGATTTTCTTTACGTATTAAGCAGGCAAACTGTTTAATAAGCTCTGACATGTACGTTACTGCCAGATACCTGCACGGCTGGCTCACTTGCCAAACAGGCAGATGCTTTTCTTGTATTGGGCTCAGCTTCTAAGAAAGAAAAAATATCCTTTCAGGCTTGGGCTTCTGAGGTGCAAAGGACCGATGAATGATGATGACCACCTCTCAGGGGGGGTTTCTATGCTCCTATAGTGAGTGTCTTTTGCCTTCTGGAGTTCAATTACTGTAAGAGAGCACAAGTTCCTCCAGCCAGTGAAGCATAGCGGTGCTGAATACTACTT
This sequence comes from Pampusana beccarii, assembly GCA_013399365.1. Classification (NCBI taxonomy): domain Eukaryota; kingdom Metazoa; phylum Chordata; class Aves; order Columbiformes; family Columbidae; genus Pampusana; species Pampusana beccarii. The sequence goes on along the minus strand of VWYH01004578.1, from coordinate 132,742 downwards.
TCTAGCAGGTCAGGACCCACAGGTTTTATTTTGCCCTTTCTGACAATAGTCATCAGTAACTAAGTTTAAACACAATCAAATTTGACCAGCATGCAAGAAGAAGGCAGTATAAGTGTGTGTGAATCAGGAATAAGTCTTTATTTAGATCCACCTCTACCACAAAAGCGATTACCTGAGCATGAAACAGCTAATCTTCTGGGCTCTGCAAGGTCCAATGAATATTACAGAGACCAGAAAATGCACAGCATATTGAAAAAAAAAATTAAATTACAAGACAACATAATAGTAATCCAGTTTTCATTTTAACGTAAAAAAAAAAAAAAAGTGGTTGAAGGCAAAGGGTGTGGGAACGGCAGGCTGTGTGGTTCCAGCTAAAGGGCCTTGGACAGGTTATATAGAAATATGTTTTTCGTGAGTGTAAGGAGTGATAGCCCAGGCCAGTGAGAACGATATCTTCGGTTGGAAAACCAACCCCGTATGTATGATGTGTGAATGTTGGGTCTGGGCACGCGAACAAGTGGGTCGAACGCCACCCACAAGATATGCATGGGAACGTGACTGAAAACAGACACAACATGAGTGTGGTGTGTTTGAAATAACAATTATTGAAAAGAAACATCCTGTCTAACCTCTTGGTTCAGGCCTGTGTCTGTAAACCTGTAAATTGAGAACTGTTAATAAAAGTCAGCTCAGCCTGGCTCAGCTCTGCTCTGCTCTGCCTGGCTCTGCTCTCGCTGCTAACGAGAATTTTGTGTCTGTGCGTCTCTGTCTATGTCTATATGAATCGTTCTCATTGCCACAAAAGGGCACACATTTTAATATCTACTAGACTCTTACTGCAGACTCTTCTGCTGTTACTTGAAGCTGTGAATCCTTACATGCCTTCTGTGAAGGACAAAACCTCTGAAATGTCTGAAGGTGTAAAAAACCTTCCTTTGTAGGAAAGAAAGATATATCTGAAGAAGATTGTCATGTCAAATGTGACTGATAACATGTCAAATTTGGATGGCAAGTTGACCAAAAAAAGTGAAAATAGAAATCCCCTCCCTGTCAGTTGTTTGCAACAGGCTCCTCTCTGCTCTCACTCCTACACAGGAAGGCAGGATTCTGGTTAGCAAGAAGTTTTTGAATTCTGTAACAAAGTCATAGTATCCACTGTGGGATATAAGAAAAAAGAAGCAGCATGGTAGCTTGTGTAATGTAATGGAATATCCCTTTCCTAGTACACTTCTTTCCTGCAGACATTGTGCTACAACCTAAAAGCGTTTGCATCAAGGGTGTATCAAAGGCTGCTGGCCACAGAAGTTGCAAGGGAAGGGGAAGAGGCTGAGTACAGAGGTTCCTTCTCCACAGCTGTGTGCACTCATCCACTCAGATGACACCACTGGATGGACCTCACCAGCCTACATACCCCAGCCTTGGGTTTCTTCCCATCGGTTTGGTGCATGCAGCAACCAACCAGAAGAAAACCCTAGGTGGGAAGTCAGTACCAGGCTTTGTCTCTAACAGCACTTGCAAAACCATGTAGTTTGTTGTTAAGTGTGTGGCCAGGGCAGGAGGTTGGAGCCTGCCACAGGCAGAGGAGAAGCCCTGGGGTAGTGTCTGCCTGGCCACACAGCAAGGTCTCACACGTGGGGAAAGCTCTTTCCTTGTCTCAAACTCCTGAACTCGTGCATATGTAAAAGAACCAGGTTTTAATTGTAATCTATCACAGCTGTCAAAACATCTGCCCAATTAATTCTAGGATCCCTGCTGTATATTGTAGCAGGAAATTTATGCATCTCTTCCTAAAATTACAAGGCAGGCTCTGGCCTGCTCCATCCACTTTGGGCTCCTGCAAAAAACAGACACTGAAAAATGGACCAACTTCTCTAGAGAAGAATCTCACCACAGGCAGCCTTCAGGAGGCATAAAGGTACTGTAGCTTACCTGCAGCACAATATCTGTACTGAAGGCAGGGAGAAGTGGGATGGGGCTGTGCTGCACACCAGGAGAACCTCACCAGCATTACATTCGAGCAGAACCGCTTCTGTTTTGTATCTGAAACTAGTCCTACATCCCGCGGACAGAAAGAATGATGGAAAAAACAGTGCTGCCTAGTTTTCCAGATTCATTTTCATACGGAATTGTTGATGGTAGCTATATAAATGCAAGTATTATAGTAATTATTTTAGTGATTTATTTACAATAATTATACTTTATTATAATTGCATTATTTTATTCTATTTTTAGAATTTGTTTTATTGGATAAAGGCTGTATTTCTGCAAATGTCCTTGATTGGTCATTTTTGTGTTCAGGGCTTTTTAAGAAGGTATAAAAACATTCAAATAGGCTTTCTATTTATTGTTTCAGCAGCTTTCTATCTCAGGTAATAAATTAATAATGATTTTGAGTGGCAAAATAGAATATATATATATACATACATACACAAATTTAAATAATTTCAGCAACCATATAACTCCATTATTATTTTTTACTATTCTACTGGTAAAAATAATGCTGAAAATTTATTATAAGAATCCATATGAAAGCAATAGAATAAAGTTAAATGATCATAAAACCAATCACATATTTCACAGAAAATAGGAGTATAAAATCACTTTGTATGAGGTTTCTCTGCTGCAAAGGAATTTATCATTTAAGAAAAGACAAGTTACTACTGTGTTTAAGCATCTAATGTGTTCAACTTCTTGCGACCCATGCAGGAATGGGAATAGATTTTATTATTTTCAATTTCAAAAAGCTTTACTCATCACTGGTCATGCTAGCACAATCTTTCCGTTCCAGTGGCAGAGTAATTTGCCAGTTCTCATAAGTTTGCAAGAGTTATCCTTTCCTCCCTTCCCTTTTCCATTCAGAAGTTTCAAGCGTTTTACATACACTTTCATTTAGCTGTAAAATACCTCTATTTCCTAATACCCTGGGACTATTTCGTTGACCAAACTTTTGGAATGTGCTTAAATTTAATGCATAAAACCTGCAATTTAAGGAAGTAAAAACAAATTTAACGCTACACTGCTTTAGAGAGACTTTCATTTAATTCAACTATGGTAATATTTCAGATGTTTCTCTTTAAGAAGCAACTTGGAGCTCACACACTTCACAAAACACTGATGTGTGACCCATGCTGCTTTTACTCACTTTTTATAGTCCTTGATTTATAGCATTATTTGATTTGTGTTACAGCAAAGATCTATGAACATCTCTGGGCAGTAAGTTCAAACTATATCAGCCATGTTATTCCAGTTTATTTCCCATATTTTATTACAGGATACTAAACAACAGAAACATTCTTACTTAGCAGCCCTACACTTCATCCTGTAACTCTCCTCCTAAAAATATGTGTTTTATCTGAGGTGGAATTCTCCTGTAGCCATCTGCATAAGCTTCCCAAAATACAGTGTTGCATCTTCAAGGGACACTACACCCTTCTGAGTCATTTTTGTGCAATACAGTTGAAGGGAACTTTTTCTGTCCAAGCTCTACTCTTGTAATGTCATATGTTGTTATTTTAAAAATGCATATAACTATTCATCTAGGCAGGCTAATAAGGTGCAGAACTAAAACCTTATAGAATTTTTAATTTTACAGTATTTAGTGGCCTACAGTTCTGTTTATTACTAATCTAATCATACCGTTTTCTCTAAAATTAGAGAATAGCTTAGTAATAAAAAGGGCAGCAGACCACCCAATCTACATTTCCTTTTTAAAGTTGCAGTCAATGACAAAATGGAAGGAAGGACTTGTAGGTTTTAACCTGAATTTAGTAGTCTTACAGGAGACGGTTGGTATAACCTGTTAGAGGGATGGGGAAAGGAGAAGTGAGCACAGGAGGAAATAAAGCGAAAGGAACCAGAGGTGCAAAACCTTTCAGTTCTCATCAAGAAGTAACTGTTGTTCACATAAAAGCATACTGCTTTAAGGATATGAATATCAGTCCCCAGGAAATTGTAAAAATATCAGGCGAGAGCATACCTTCTTTGAAGCTCAACATTTACAGAATGTGTTTTCTCCCTTCACTAATTTTCTTAGCTCTTGGCTGCCTTCCCAGGCAGTAGTTTCTCAGGATAGTGTGTTGTGATTTAAATGCTATGCTGGGTTGTAAGCTAACTTAAAATGCAAAGTAAAAAACCAGTGCTTTAAAGTCAGTGTTTCTACCTATTACACGTACTGTTTCTCCCAAACAATTTGTGAATTTGCTCACAGCAGTCACGCTGTTTCTCTGTGCAATTACTCCGTTAGTGTTCTGACAACAGACCTATGTATAATACTGAGATCCTTCACTCTTCACCAAACTCCCTGTTGGGGTCTCTGGAAATTTTGCTTCATTGATGACTGTTGGTACAAAACCTTCACAGTCAGTTTTTCCGTTCTCCTTAACCATCACATCTAAAAACCTGAACACAATTTCTCCCAGACTCCCTCAGGAGAGTTTAAGCAAATGTCTGCTTTTCTTTTATTTTTCACAAAAATAGTCATAATAATGTTAGTGACCTGGTTACACCACCGTAACTCTGGACTTATTCCACTGCCTTTGGAGGAGTTAATCTGTATTTACCCCTGTATTACTGAGCTGAAATCCAGCTCAGTGGGGCTACTTGTGTGGAGGATTTGTTCCTTGTAAAAACTCGTAACATTGTTTAACAGCTACCATATAAATAGGAATGAAAACATAATCCTGAGCTGAAATCTAAGCAACTCACAATATTTTTTACTATCAAGCTGTAAAGCAGGAAAAGGATTTCATTATAGTAGCTGGGCCAACTGTCAAAATGATAGAATGCACTTGATTTCAAGCTTTGGTTTCACACACTAATCAAGCTGTACTAGCATAATAACTGATAGTCTTTCCCCTCTTCTCCAAGTCTAGTACACTGACGGAGCAAAAAGACATCATGAATTTGGATGTTTGGTATAAACAAACCGAAGAGATACCTCTGCAAAGCTTTGGGAGGGACATTGCTTCATCTTCCTCAGCAGAGAGACCACAACTCCAAAAACAGATCAAAGGATTTGGTGGAAGGTTCAAAGGGAAAAGATGATGATTTACCTTTTAATCCTGTCTTCTTTCTTTTTACTGCAATTTCTCTTTTGTCCCTATTTCTGAGTTTGCTCTGGAAAAATGCCCTTCTGTGGTGGTCTTAACTGAAGGACAAAACCTGACAAGTCGGGAGCCAAAAGTCATTCAGCTCTCATCAGGTCTTCTGTCTGGCACCAAAAATATTATTCTCCTAGTATTTGGGAGTTTAACTGTTGTCTCTTCCAACAGCTTCTGGGGCACTTGTGTTTTGGATGCTTGTTAATACATGCTCCTCTCTCATGCAACTGAGAGCATGGCAATCTCCAAGCCTTACAGATGGGGACACATCTTCAATTTCATCCACAAAACTTCAGGTAGGTAGGAGAGCTCCTAAATCATTGCTGCAGTGGGTTCACAGCAGCACCAGGTAAAAGGCAAGGGGAACTAACGACTGTGTGAACTGGGAATGGCAATCAGATATCTCAGGAAAGAAATATGAGGCATTAGTAAGTATAATTCAAAACTGGATATAGGACCAGAACCCTTTAACCACCCTGACAGTTAGATCTCTGCCTGTAAAGAACAAACCAGTTATTCACAGAAGCCCTTGAGAAGAGCTAAAGCTGAGAGCATGCTGAGAAGGGCAGAGGATGATAAACTATTTTGGTCTTGGAAAGCAGACTCTTCTTTATTTCAATACCAGTCAGACTTACTCTTCTGCTCACAGAATACTGAAAACAAAACACAAGTTTTCAACTCCTTGATAAGAACTACTGGTGTTAGAATATGTAAGAGGAGATCAAATTGCCACAAAGCAGCAAGAGAAGGCTTTTTTATTATTATTAATCTATGTAATACTACAATGCAGACTTAAAGAAGGAAAATATCTGGCATAACAGGCTGGGCACTGGATGTTTAAGGACAGCTCTAGGTGAAGAGGGGTCTGCCTTACACCCCTCTTTGCGCAGGTGCGAAGCCTGGTCCTTGAAGGGAACCTTGCAGGGATGCTGGAGGGACTTCAGGGAGAACTCTTCTCCCAAGTAACAAGTGCTAGGACAAGAGGAAAAGGCCCCAGGTTGTGCCAGGGGAGGTTTAGATTGGATATTAGGAAAAAAATTATTCCCAGAAAGGGTTGTGAGGCATTGGAACAGGCTTCCCAGGGAAGTGGTGGAGTCACCATCCCTGGAGGAGTTTAAAAGGTGTTTAGATGAGGTTCTTAGAGACATGGTTTAGTGCTAGAATTAGGTTAGGTTATGGTTGGACTCGATGATCCTGAGGGTCTCTTCCAGCCGAAATGATTATATGATTCTCTGATTGTGGGATAGGAACCTGCTACTTGGCATGTGTGTCTTCCTACAGTGTGCTCTGCACAAGGCTATCTCAGTAATTAAAATAGAGAAGAAAACATCCCTTCTGCTGAGTGGCTGCTTGGCCCCAGATTAGCTGTATAAAACATATAAGCCCACCACAGAAAGTGAAATCTAGCCAGAAACAGGCTAGCCCTCCCTGAATCCTGAGCAATTTTTCTCTGCAGTCACTTTCTTGAGAGCAATAAGCTGCTCAAATGAAAGTCTTGTTACTTAACAGAGGGGAAAAAAGCATTTATCTACCATTACCAAATAATGAACACTTGAGAACAAAACTGAAGTATACCAAGATGCTAAATACACAGAGAATCTTGACAGCCTACTACTTATTCTCCTTCCTAAAATTAACTGCTAAGAATGCGATTATGTTCTAGGTATATGACCAGTTGCAGGAGGAGACATATTGTTGCCTGTGATCTATAAAATAAAGGATTTTTATGTGTCACAGAGGAGGTAAATGCTACTGACTTATGTACCAATTGAACTGAGGTAAATGAGTCAGCATGTTGGAGGAATGGGGCTCTACTCTCCATCATTCTGTGCTTGAGGATGCTGGATGCAAGGCTGGAAGTAAGCAGAAGCTCTTCATTCTTGTGGCTGTGCAAGGAAGGCTGTCCCATTGCCCACTTAAGACTCATTCCTAATAAAACACTTACGTAATACAGCAAAGAGTATTTGGTCATGACAATCTATAGTTGAGCATATTATGGAAATTACTGTAGTAGAGAAAGTTTTCAGTAAAACGAAAAACCTCATAAAGGATAGTCAGAATTTTTTGAGGGAAAAAAAAAAAAGTGCTCAAAAAACAGTCCTTACTGTTTACATGACAAAAAGCCAGAATTAGTGGCCTTCCCTGTAGGCAATTTAAGTAGAAAGGGCAAGGATTCAATAAACATCGTGACTGAACTGCCCTTTAAAGTCTCAGAGATGGTGACTGAACACAAAGGCACTTTGAAAGAACTGTCTAGGGGAGGTGAGCATTGTCACTGCTTCTGCTGAATATCTTCTGTGAATAAAGGAGTTCAGTCTTGAAGCCTGATACCAGCGTCTTTTATTTACTTTGGTGAATAACTGAATCCCATGTTTATCAATCTGAAAAAGAAAAAAAAAAAACCATGGAGATATATACATTGCTGATAATATTGCCTAGTGATATATTCAGGGACTACGGTCCAAATTTTCAGCGCCTGCATGTGTAGTTTCCTACTGTTTTATTCCTTCTTCTTAGGCCAACAGCGTCACACATTTGTGAGTCACCCTTTAAAGCAGTTTTCTGACTGTCCTAGCATCAAGTCACAACCGAGAGCATCACCACAAACAAGAACATGGCATACCCTGATAGTCTGAGCTGTGCCATCTTTACCCCAATGCACTCTGTCAAGTTCTAGAAATGTCAGTGAAACTACACCACCTGCCCTGAACCATGGAGAACCTCCTATACGGACAAAAAGCTTTTGGAACCACTCGTGCCCATGATGTGGGATCAATCGAGCAAACACACTGATTTTACAGCTTCCTTTAAGTAAAGCCACCCGAAGTTGATTGCCTTCCCACCTCATGGTGTAGGAAACAATCATCTTGCCAATATAGTAGGCTCAGGCATGATCTCTCAGCAAAGCATATTTTATTAACAATCTTGCAAAACTGGGTGTTCTACCTAAAGGCAGGCACATGGATTAGGGCAAAAAGCCCCAAAACCCAGCCGCAAATTCCCTCCCCTGCTCCCCATTGGTTGGGTACTGCAGGGTCTACAGACTACCCAACGCCTGCCTCAGTTTACCTATGTCATTCATCTAATTCTAACAACCTCCTCCCCTCATTGATTTATTTAAAACATGGATTCCTGGCTCTTTGGCTACCCTTCCCCCGGCTTAACTTTTTAAATACACTAATCAGTTTGCATTCCGGGATTAGTTCGAAGAGACTTTGTTTTACAGCAAAGATTCATAGTCGGATGTGTCTCACTCCTCCCCGCCACCCCGCGCTGGGGTCAGGTGTCAGGTCCCCAGCTGTGAGAACAGCATTCCTCCTTTAATGGCTCCTTACAGCAGCGCCGGCGGGATCACCGGCAGCAAGGGGCTGTGACCGAAGCCGGGGCAGGGCTGCCCGAGCCCGGGTGCCATCACCCCCCGGCACACGCGTGGCCGCACACGCGTGGCCGCACCCATGCCCTCGCCCCCTCCTCCCCAAACCCGGCCGGCTCGCGCCGCCTGCGTGCGCCCAGCGCGCGCCCTGCCGGCCGCCCGCCGCAGAACCGGGCCGAGCGAGCCCCTGCGCCGGCTCTTGCAGAAGAAATCAGGAGCGCTTGAAACACCGGGGGTTGGGGGGAAGAGGGAGCACCCCCGGGCTGCAGTGAGCCTCTGAGACAGGCCTGTGTTTTTCCAGCAGCCCCTAAATGCAAGATGAAAAGTTTGATTGTAGGAGTTCATCTCGAAAATGGATGAAGGGCGAAGTTGGTCACTATCTGCTTATTCAGAAATAGTCCCATACCATTATAGGCTTTCCAAACGGGTCAGATTATAAATGGATGAGCTGCTGCAAGGTGGGCAATGCCAGCCTGAGCCGAGCTGCCAGGAGCTGTATTATTAACACAAGCAGGCTGTGAGCAGCCCTTCTGAACTGCCTTCTCCAGTTTCAAAGGTCAGAGGCACCCCTGGAAGTGCCAAGCCAAACATCTTATGTGTTCTCTATCTGCTCTGCTCATGGATGGCCTTTACATCAGGTGGTGAGGCAGATCGCGCTTACTTCTGCGGTTAAAAAAGAAGTAAATGCCAGTAGCAATTCAGCCAATGCTCCCAGCCAGGCCACTGCCCCCCAAAAGGGCACCCTGTTTTGTCCTGTCACCCTTTCCCGTTTCACAGTGAGAAAGAGCAGCAACTAGCAGCAGTCACGGTGGTGCTCTTTGTGACACAATTACAACACCCTTGAGCTACTAGTGTCATTTAGGCTGATGACCAAGGCCAGCTTTTCACCAGATTCTCTGTTAATCAGATGAAACTGGCACTGTATCTCCAATCCTCATCCATTTTGCTCACCAAACCCAGAGGATTTTGGATCCCACATATCCACCTACCAAATAAGAAGCCAACAGCTTCAAAATCAGAGCTTCTCTTGCCTCATACTGTGTATGGGTTAGTACACAAACTCTGAAACTGTGACTACCAAAGGAGAAAATCAATTTCATTCTGAATCAGAGGAAGACAGGGAGGCCTGAAAAGCACATTTTACACACTCCTGTCAATGTTTAAAGGGCTCTTTTTAAATTTACACTTCCTGATTTCCTGATTACAGTGACCTCTGTAATAATGTACATTACAGTTTTTCCAATTTCAGCAGGGATGAGACACCTCAAAGGAAAGGGAGGTTTCAGCAAGTGATTCAGAAATTTGTATTATCACTTGCATCTGTTAAGGCTTGTTTTCTCAGGTATATGTTTGGTTTTGCAATCTAGCATATAAGTGTCTGCTAAGTATCATCTCAGTTTACCAGCATGGTCAGAAAACACGAGGATGGGGAGAGGAGCGGGTCCATAATGCTGCATCTCCAAACAGTAACAGGAAAGGTTTTTTTACACCTGAAGCTTTCTGCTGGGTGTGTACTGCCCAGTTCAGAAGCCATGATCCACATGATTGTCCTTACATTCAAATAGCAAACTCTCAGATTTGCAAAAATAGTATTTTTTCCCCCCTTCTTACTGTTTTAAATCTTTTTAAAGCCTCCTGGTTCTCCGGTTATGTTAGATGTCTGCTAGCCTCACTAGAATTCTCGACATGTTTCTCCAGAATGACCTTTATCTTATACTGAACAAAAAGCTTCAGAAAGTAAATATAAGGTCTTGCTTACCATTTCCACTTTTATTTTGCTGCAGGCTACATCTGATCACAAAACTGACACCACCCACACTTCGCAGGAATTTTTCTCATTTAGAAAAAAAGCAAATAAAAAAGCACATAGAAATCGAGTCAGAACAGATACCAGTTGCACAGTGGCCTCTCTCCTGGTCAGTAATGAATCACTTCCTCAGTGCTGTGAGAAAGGGGCATCTAGTTGCTGAACGTGCCTGATTTCATAAGAAACCAACTAAGAGACATGATGCCATGCTGTACTTGCTGGAGACGATCCAGGAGAAAAAAAGAGAGGGGGAAAAATAATATATATATATTTATACAGGAACTTGTATGGCTAATAGTTGCTTTTATTTTTTGCCCTACAGAGTCCAGGCCATTTTGGAGGTTTAAAAATTGAACCTGGAATAAATGAGGGCACATTCTCAACTACTCCAGCTTCCAGAAGATCATCCCATATGAAATGCAGACCGCTGTACACCTCAGAACCCCTGCAGAGCCCTGCACAAGGGCTTTGCTTTTACCCTAGTCCACCTCCTCCTGACTCCCTTGGCATGCAGGTGCCCCACAAAGTGTATTCTCAGCTGCCTCCTCTGGCGCTGATGGGTCAGACAGTGGCCAACAGAAAATATCTGTCCCAAAGTCTTGCACCAACAGCTGTTCATTATTTTACAGAGATTTTATGAAGTGTAAGCAGCCTGGCACAGGTACCCCGCTGGGGCTGTAGCTGACCTGCCTGTTCCCTCTGCAGACTGAAGCGGCTGTGATGCTCCTCGCCTCTGTCTCGCACAGTTATGCTGTGAAGCCATCAACTGTTGGATTTTACAGTGTTTCAGACATGTAGTGGCCACAGTACAGTGGAAGATTAATCATGCCACACACATAGCTTGTACACCAGTTCTGCAAAGCAGCCTGTTCTTACATTAGCTAAAGTGATGACTCTTTCACGGTAGATATCAGCAGGATGGAGATCAGAGTCCAAGTTTGCAACTTTTGGATTCCTCATGCTGAAATAGGCCACATACAGGCAGTGTTGTCATTTTTTATTAATCACAGGTAACATAATTCTGGTCACTGCTACAGGCTGTTTTGTCGCTATATATAATCTTGCAACTTTCACACAATTTTTGCAAAGCAAAATGAGAGTGGGGAACTAATCCTCCTCAAAATGTCTTAGAGCTTTGAGGAAGAGAGCTTTATCTATGTGTCTAGAGGCTAATTGTTCAAGTCCCAGCTGTTCTGCCAACTGTGGTTAATATTTTTCTGCCCTTCACAACCCAAGACATTACATCCAATTGCACAGTAACTATTATTCCCCAGTTCTGCAGAAAAAGGACGTCTAAAAGTGATTTGGACAGCACTGAAACCAGGGCTGGCAGCTCAGTAAGGGCTCCCACTTGACTGAAGATAAGTCAAATCAGATGCTTCTAGAATGATTTGCTTCCTACCTATTGACTTAACATATTATTTCAAAATTTGTGTTAATATACCTCTTATTGCTGTACGTTTGTTACTTGGACTAACAGCATCCTGCCCTTTAAGGATGAGCTATGGCAGTCTCCATGTTCAGCTGGGACTGTGAAGGGTGCACAGGACTGTGCTTCTCAGGCTGCAGCGTGTGCTCCAGTGCTGGAAGGTCAACCACCCGAAACCAGTACACAAACTGAGGTGCAGGCTGGTGCTACTGACAAGGGTGGCACCCGATAAAAAAAAAAGAAAGAACATTGAGCATCCTTTGTCCTAGGCAGCTTTGTTTGTATTCCCAGAAACAAGGTGACTGGGTCTATGCAAATTCCAGAAAGATTAGGACTTAATATAATAAGCTGCTTCTCAGAACACCAAGTGTGGCAAAGGAACGATACAGCCTGTCACCTCTTGATACCAAATGAAATCCTGCCTGGCTCAAGCAGGGATTAAAATTTACTCTCAGCTAATTGATGTTTGGAGTCACCGCACTAGATTAATTAGTCTCAGCTCCAGCTTCTGCCTCACGTATTTGCGTGCGCAGCTTTGAGGTAGTTTTTTTAGGTCAGACACAAACTCTGGCTGTGTGTTTGGGCAGTGCCAAGCATGGAGAGAGTGCTGAGCCCCCCAGAAAACTCGCGGTAGTAAACCTGCCATGGGGGGCTGCAACCGATTCAGTCTGAATTTGGAAAGACTGGCAAAATTATAATAATCTCCCAAGCCAGGCTGGTGGGAGTGTGCCAAGCAGCAGATGGACAAAAAAGACAGGGGTTATTATAATGTAATGTTTTGTGGGCTTTGGTCTAATTTTGTGATGGTCAATATTTTTTGCTGCTATTGGTGTTGTAAAATAGTGAGCTGCCATGATCAAGTATGTCCTTTTGTCCCAAAGCACAATAAAACTAAATGTAACCACAATTGATCGAAACTATAGAAAAGGAAATAAATTTAAATTTAAGAGAATTTCAGTAGCTGTTATGCCTATCCATTTCCATATTTCTTCTTTCTAAAGTAAGTGCATGCAGTGGCAATTAGAAAAGGAAGTGGTTTGATTCCAAGCTGGGAGGAAAAGGCAAATTATTGTGATTTTGTCAATTAATCAAAATTTTAATAACACAAGTTCACAGTCAAAACATGTCAATAAATTATAAATGTTTCAGTTCTGTTAATTTATGCAAAGATATCTAAAAGAAGAGCAAAACCCCAGACACTTCATTCTGCAGCTGTTCAGTAAGACATTGAAATGTTTTCCAAAATAATTCTCACTTTAAAATAAAGTTTCTTCAAAGTAAAAGATATAATTGTGAGGAAAGAAGAACTATCAGACACAAATCTGTTTCTTTTTAAAAACTGTTTCAATAAAATATTTTTTATTAGCTTTGAGTACACATGCTTCTTTAAAATTATCTGGATTAGAAAGATGGAGGTCAGAATGATTGAATGATATTAGAATAAAATTCCAGTTAAAGAAGGACAACAGGCGATTCTTTCTGATTTAGAGCCAGGAACATGTTAGTACCATTCTTCCCTTTGGGGGACTGTTTACTCTCAACCAATACAACCCTGTCTCAGCTTACAAGAAATTCAGGATGAGCTGCTATAACAAACTGCCAATTGCAATTCAGTTGGGATTTCATCCTACTCCAAAAAACAGCCATCATAAAATTTTTACATTAGAAAATACATCCCGTTACTGCACTTCAGGGTTTCATATTATTTTGGCTATTTCTTCCACTACCAGCCCTCAGTCCACCAATTCTGCCTCAGCAGCCTGCAAGCAAAGTGTTTCTCAGAGCATGTCTGTGTTGTACCTTGAGTGTTTCCAGAGCAAAAATTATGTTGTTCTGGGCCCTGTATGGAATCTGCAAAGTGTTTCTCCCTGCATGTTCCCCCATTATGTCCATTAAGCAAATCTGTTCCTGCTCTTCCTTTAACATGGCAGAGGGAGCCAGTTAGGATGACAGGAACAACTGGTACCACCTGAATCCACCTTTCTACGTCCTCAGGTCACTGTATCCATGACTCACAACTGAGTTGTGTCTTTGTGGATATTCTTTGTATTCACAAGGATTATGTGTATCGATTGTTTCCTAAGTGAACACTGACAACTTTATCTCACTGAACAGCTCCAAAAGATGGGGCTGTAGGCATGCAACTGTACCGCCTGAGCTGCAATCCTGTTATCAGTCATCACTTCAAGGTGGTCACAGCAACAGCAGCAGCAGCTGGCTAGGTGAAGGAAAGTTGTTAGGGAACCATGCAGTAGGGTTTTGTGGCCTGAACTGGAAGTAGAAAAATGTAGCTGTAGGCAACTGCAGATAAGATGGACTGCATGTGTCATGGACTAAGAATTACTCATAGAGTCCAAAAATAATTGATTTGATCCAGTAATGCTCAGATACTTACAAACTACCACATAAAAATTTAATTTTTAGGGTCACTGTCTTCACTACACTGAAAAGTATAAGAATGACAAGAAGAAGAAGAAGTGAGTTTTCACTGCACTCTCTCGCCCCCTGAAATCTCCAGGGGAAAGCGCAAATATTTCTATCTCCACCTTCCCGAGAAGGCCAGGAAAGGGAGAAAGGGATATTTGTACAGAGGCTACATTCTCGCTCCAGCACCAGCTTTTCCAACAGCTAATGCATAATACGAAGTTTATCCTGACAAGTCGTTTGAATATTGCTCTCTGAAAGCATGAAACTGATAACATTGCTGTGTGCACTGGAGCCAATTCCCAGCTGCCAGAAGCTCTTCCAGGAGCTGCTCCTTCAGAGTATTTGTAAACACCTACACACACCACTGAAGAGGATTACAGAGATCTGTGAAAGGGGAAATAAAATGCCTATAAAAAGAATTATTTTCTTATTCCATTTTTTTTTCTTTCTGAGGTTTTCATTTCTGGATAGTAGAAGTAGAAATATGGTATTGAAATGTATTTTCTTGATTAATTGGCTTCCGCCTGCCAGCAGATAAGCTCAGTTTACTTCATCCATCTATTCTGTCATCTATGATGATTAGTATAGCTACGTTCCATGTGATTTCAGGAAATTTCAATATATTTCCTTACACTGAATTTTTGTACTTCCCATTTTGCTGGTAAAACAGCAACATGGGACTATAATTAATAAGCATTGTATAATCCTCAGGCGCATTTAGTACATCACTCTTCTACTATAGACTTTCATCAGACATCTAAATAGAAAGAGCAAGTGAAACTACACATACCATTTGTAATAAAACCATCCAAATTACTATCATTTAAAATGTTTATATAATAAGTAATAAAACGTGTGATCATGACAAATAAGGAAAAATAAGTTGGCACAAAATTAAAAAACCCCAAAAGGTCATAAAAATGAGCCTTCATGTACAAAAACCTAATCATGTCACACAAAAATGATTGTGGTGATAAAAAAACACATCTCAGATGATTTGTTCCATCTGTATGTTATTTGCCGCTAAACACTCTATCAACATCATGTGGTAATATCAAACTGCTGCAGGATTATGACTTAACTCAGTTAGATGTTTCCAACAACACCACAAAAAGTGGTCCCTGTCTCAGCCCAAAGTCTTGCTCCTGGGCCAAGTAGTAATGGTTTGGAAGCTTCTGATGTAGGATCAGGATTTTCTTGTTGGAGGGGAGATTACTGTGACCAAGGTATTTTCCAACTGTAATTAGGTATGTTGTATCTGGATTTGATCAATAACAGGGCTTCACTTACTATTTTTAAAGAAATAACCCCAGAATATTGTTTCAAACAAAGAAGAAAAAATCCAAATAATTTTCTTTCTGTACGAGTGTCCATCCCTATCTTGTGTTCTGTTACCTGGGAACCTTGCTGTCACAAAGCGTCACCTCAGGGCCCATTTGAAATGACACACTGAAAGTTAAATACACCAGCAAGCAGCTACTCTGCAGCATAAAGGAAGCCTTCAAGATAGGGTCGATATGGCAATTAGCCACAAAAGCCATTGGAACATGTGCAGTTCCAGCTGATTTCAATAGGAACCCAGCTTATTGTCTCAAAAAATTTTGTGTCACGTGTGTTAGTTTGTAAATTTAAAATATTTCTCCTCCTCTACCCCCCCTTCTCTCTTGCCACCCAAATTACACACCCTTTGGACAGGATTATGAAATTTTAGTGAGGCTGTCTTCTTCTTATGCACCATCACCAGCATATGGGCTTTGAAAGCCAAGCTACCTTTCATGGAAAGCTGACTGAACTGGGAGAAACAAGTGCGCTAGAATTTTTCCTATTGAGATTCAAATAATATGTCGTTTCATAGAATCATAGAATCATTTTGGTTGGAAAAGACCTTTAAGATCATTGAGTTCAACCGTTAACCTAGAACTGCCAAGTCCACCTCTAAATCATGTCTCTAAGAACCTCATCCACTCATCTTTTAAACCCCTCCAGGGATGGTGACTCAACCACTTCCCTGGGCAGCCTGTTCCAATGCCTGGCAACTCTTTGCATTCTTCAAAACAGATGATGACATAAGTAGTGTTTGATCTGATTTCCTTTTAATGGAAGATATGATACCAATTGATCCATGTATTTATGAAAAAATGCACATAGTTGCTTTTGATTTTAGTCAACACTCGCAGGAATACAGTAAAGGGAATTCATTTTTTATATCAAATATACAAAAACTGTACCTTTGGGTTTGTTATCATCAAGTACCATAGAAACATGAGCTCTTTCCCACCATAAAAATGTATCTACTTTGCCAATGTTAAATAATTTCTATCTTGGTTCTCTGAAAATGTGATTACAAAAATTATTCCTACTTCAGTAATAGAGCCAATCCTGAAGCATTATTAGAGTCATATCTGCTGAATTTTGCTGACAAAAGCAAGTTTTCTTCATGTCAGACTCTAAAGCTGTTAACAGGTAAGAGCACATGCTCTGGAATTCAAGGACGGAAGTCTGATATATTAAATGAAATATTTACTAAAGAGTGGTGTCTTTTGGGTGCTGAGAGCCCTGTGGTCCTGGTTCATGTCAGCGGCTGTGTAGGTTGCTCCGTAGTGCAGCAGTGTCACTCATCAGAGACTTTACAACTCTGACTGTCATTTGTTATCAAGCAGAGTTATATGAAGCAGAGACTTTGTTAATGAGGTATAAAAGCTACTTCTTCACACAGACTCAGAATGGAAGTATGCTTATTTAGTTCTGATTTTATGTATTCTTTGTCTGTGTGCCAGTCACAGCTGTTAATTAAACACAGCAGCTCCTGTAAATGCAAAGATGGGAACTAGGGCTCCAGGGCTATATGCACGTGCACTTCAGTAGCTTCTAACAAAAACTACATAAGAACTTCATTGAATCAGCTAACAATTACAGTAGAGGACTGCAGGGCCTTCCTAAAACCATCTTCAGGAGTGAAGGAGGAGGGAGCCCTCTTCAGCAAGAGGGAATTCCGGAGCAGAAAGTAGCCATAGCAACTCTCTATTTAACAGCTTCTTAGCCTCCAAAATTCTCTTAATTAACAGAACTCCCTCCCCTAGGCTCTAATCACTTTATTCTCCTGTCAGCTGGTTAGTCAGGTGAGAGGAAACATTTGCCATTACATGTAAAATCTGAGTCCTCCTATGGTCAGCAGAACTCTCACTAGTTTTGATGGGATCAGGGTTAGGTCTTGACCACAAATCTCAATATCTGGCCTTGGGAATGATCAGAAGCCAACCATTCAACTTCGTAAACATAATAATCAAGACAGCTCTTGACTTGCTTTTGAGTCGCCATGAATCAGCCACCAATACCCTTACTCAAACAAAAATGGAGCCTTGGTTCCGGCCCAAAATCATGGAAACAGATGTTTCTGCATGACACTCGGGGCCCTTCCTGGAGCACAAGTCCAGCCCAGCCCACATGGGAGTACTGGCTGGGGAGGATTGCAGGGAGATCGATGGCATAGTCATCTCAAGGAGCCCATACATTCCATCCAGAAACTCTTCTGCTGACAATGGAAATCAGGCTTCACCTCACGGAGTGAAAAAGACAGCTTGATTTCACTGCCTCTACAGAGACAGTTGTAGCCTATGGTTTAACCACTAAACCGTAAACATAGACACAGAACCAGAAACGTAAAGATCTGCTGGAAATAGTACACAGGAGTTTCAATTTAGAAGCTGTTGCTTGGCTGTGTTCAATTAAATAGATTAAAAATATTTCTCCGTAGTCATTTCCCATTGCTTTCCATGCCTTCGGCCCTCAGTCAAAAGCAGAGGGGTTGTAACCGCATCCATGGTAACACTTTCACAGTTTGTAGGATATATAGAATTTTCATATAAGGAAGAAAAGAATTATATAATACATCAATAAGATAGTAAAGGCGTAAGAAAAGGGAAAGAGAAAAGTGATTTAGCAGAGCATTTCAAATGTTTCAATAAATAATAAGTTTACACAGAAATGTCACTTCAGCAAGTTTCCCTTACCCTGATGACTGAATGACAATATATTCTTTGTATGTGGGTATGTGAAAGGTTGTAATGTGCTGCTATGTTTGCACAGCATTTCTGAGGAAAAATACTGATTGGAGCATAAATAATTTCAGTTTTTACTACTACAGGTCTTTTCACATAGCCTCTCTTATTTCAGCATAAAGAGTATTGTAGAAAGGAAAATAAAATGTTACAAATGTACAATATAAGTCAGGGATCTCCTTCAGAGTCCCTACAAATATTAAATTCAGAAAAACCTGGATTCCTATTATGTTGAAAATGGAACAGCTTTATGCTCTACTGATTTTTTAATGCAGCAAATCTTGGAGAGAAGATGTAAGATGATGCCATGCAGAGATGCAAGAAAATATTTTTTGAAGTGGAAGAATCAGATAAACCATGAATCACCAGTGTCGCTGCTAAATCTGCGCATGTTCTCATTGCTATTTTTAGATCACTGACCACCATCCTACCATCCTTGCCCAAGGATTTTAAGCACTGTTTTCAAAGACTCATAAACAAATGAGACAATCAAACAGGAGAAATAAGCATAAACACCACAGTACTTTCTGGCTTTCTCTTCTGCTCTGAGCTGCAGCTTTCCATTTCAAACACTATTCCATTGCAAAATTTAGAGTTTTAAGCCAGAAACTATTTGCGGATTCAGTTGATCTATGGGTGGATGTAAAAATCAATAGGAGTGGATATAGATCATCAGGAATAAGCCAGCTCGCAAAGATATTGAAAATACCATCTAGTTTTGTTTCCACAGAAAAGATTCAACCATGCCAGCAGCAGATATTGTAAATAGTACATTTGTTCTTGTTTTATAGGTAACTCTTTTTTGGAAGATAGATTCCAAATGGTGCATCTTTATGTACATTCCTTCTACATTTCGAGATTGTATTGCTACAGATCTAACTTTTAATGGTGCTAAATTCAACAAGATTCAAGAAAATGCATGCTAAGAAGAGCAAACAAAAACTTATTTTTGAAATGTGCTGCCATTGTACTACTGTATAAACTGTGTATCTAAGTCATCTGAACATAGCATCATTTTCTTAAACTTTCTGTAATAGCCCAAGACAGAATAAAAATATGAGAAAAAATGTTTACAGTAGGCATCAGAACTAGCCTTGTCTTTTCCTCTTCATCCTCCCAATTTCTGCTTTCTCATCCCAACCCATCTTTTCAGACGTTTTATAAACATGGCATCAGAATTATTTAGGTTAGAAGGGACCTCTGGAGGTCATTTGGTCCACTGCACGAAGCATCACCAACTTCAAAGTCAGATCCAGCTTAAAAACTACGCAAAGTTACTGAGGGTCACATCTAGTCCAGTGTTGAATATCTCTAACTATGGAGATTCCACAACCTTCTTGGGCAGCCTAATTCAATGACTGTTCAACCTCAGGGTTTTTTTTCCTAGAGTCTATCTGGAATTTCCCTTGCTGTAAGTTGTGCCTCTCAGCTATTTCTTTTCCTTTCAGTGTGCACTTGAGAAGAATCTGTGTTCTTAGCCTCCTCACTAGGGCATAATGACCCATAGTTTAAAAGGTAATTTAAAAAACAAACAAACAAATTAAAAAAAACAAATAAGAAAGAAGAAATAAAGTCTCTGACCTCTGGATTCTTTCTTTCCTTGAGTCTGCAAACTAATTTGGCTCCCTTTAACAGCAATTGAGGCAAAAACTGGGTACAATGTGAGATTGCTTTTGTTGCTTTAGATAACCATGACATTGCAATAGTCCTTGCTACTTGCATCCAGAATTTCTTCCAAAATATACTTTCCAAGTACATAGTCTTAAGGGCTTAAGTCAACTGAGGCTTTGCTGACATATGGACTTCATGATTGCATCCTGGCATCTTTGATCAGCCTACTGCAAGACGCATACCTAGTTGGCAGGGAAACAAGTTTTCATTGTTAATACCGAGATCTACATCATTTAGTCTGAATTTTTAGAGATGATTAAGATGTCTTAATCAGTCTGAAGTCCCTGGAAAGAAGCTCTTGAAAGAAGTTAGTGCTTCTCTCAGAAAATGAGGAGAAAAAACACTGGTTGAGAGATGCAAAGCTATCTTCTGCATAAATCTCATATAGCCCAAGGGAGAATACAGAATGGCATAAAAGAGAATGTCTGTTTTTAAAATAAAACATTGCTGAAGCAGTATTTCCTGTAAGTGAGGTTATAGCTAAAAGTAGGTAAGTAGAGATCTTCTCAGGTGTTACTGTGGCAAAGAAGCACTTAGATAATTCAGTGAAAATGGACAAGGAAAACTCTCAAAGATGTGGGACACACACTGTGCTACTGCATTGAGCTCTGATCTTTGTCATCTGGTTAACACAGCAATGTGAATGACAGTGGAATGAGAGTTGTCCTCTGCATTCCTTTTTGCTATAGTTGAATGTTTGGTTTGCCGTTTCTAGGTGGGAAAAATTAGGTTCTAGGAATTGACAGTTTGACATAACAATTTAGATTAGCCATTGCATCTTGTGAAATAATTAGCCTGGAAGTGAAAAAGCAAGCTCAAGAATGTGCTAAATGGAGCAATCATCCAGCAAAGTGAACAGGGAAAGGATTTTGCAGTTATAGTGGAAGAATCATTGAAACATCCATCTGTCCAGCACATACATGCAGTAAAGGAGGCGGCAAATGAAATACTATGTTTCTACATAGTGTGTGATCAGACTTCTAAAAAGAGAGCTTACGGAATGTACTGTATAAGTCCCATAGTGCTTGCTGCACGGGGCACCATGCCTTTTGAGAGCTACTAAAGCAGTAAAAATAATACCAGGTCTCAACATCATAAGGCAATTTCTGTGGAGCTGGAATGACACTTGCATGAAAAAGACGACTTCAGTGTGGCCTAACAGAACTGAAAATTGTGAAAGGGACTAGTAAAACTGATAGAAATAAAGTTTTCACGCTAGCAGGACATTTACAAGCTAGGGTAGATAGCTCCAGGTAGCCTACTCATTGTTTGGCTAATGGACTCAGACAGCTATTCCATTCAAACATCAGCAGTCATACAGAATAAATTACCAAGTAACCAAAACAAACATAAAATGAATTAAATGACTGCAAGTGACAGTTTGTTTATTTTGGTGAGAAGGCAGAAAACACACCTAATAAAAAACATAAACTGCACATGCAGACTTCTGACTGTATCTAATACATCCCGAGGCAGCACTGAAAATGCTCAGTTTCACAGTTGTGAAATAATAGGCAAGCTGTTTAGTACAAAACAAAGGTGGTATTTAAACAAAGAATGGATTATTGATTTCCAATCAATCTCTTGTCATTTTTGTCTCAAGCACACTCACAAGCAGTCTTTCTTGCCAGTGGCTCCTTAATGTAACGCTCTGCTCTGTCAGTAGAAAGGTCCCGTCCCTCGAGGACCACACAGGACCGCTCTTCCTCCGCTCTGGGGTATGGGCCAAAGGACAGTGTGCAGGGACAACTGGCAGGAGGTTTTCTTCAAATGTCTACCCCTGCTCTGTACTCATGTAATGCTTGTGCTGATGTGGATGTACTCAGTGCCTCTAAACCGGCTCCTGTTCTGTGGTACAGCCCCATCTGCTGATGTGAATATTCCCTAGATAACAGGACAATTCTGCTGCCTGAGTTAAAAGCAAACATTTCCGTTTCTGTCGGAGTGCCGGTATCATTAGGAAACACTCAAGGACAGGAGTGCAGGGAGCAGGGACATGCAGGGACATGACATTAAGAAACCTGAAAAACTGTAGCTCAACTTTACCCAAGTGACAAAAGAGGATTTTCAGAACTTCTTCAGAAGCAGCGTGACATAAACTTCTAAGTAGCCCTAATCCAAGGCAAAAATGCACCTCTTAGCACTCTCTCAAAGTCACACCAGGGATGAATTTGACCCCAGTGGAATGGGAACATAATCAAATGACATTAAGGGAAAGGGCTTTAATTAAGTAACGCTTAACTGTAGTTATGTTATTTTTATTGTATTACTGTATTTTTGTTATGTATGACTTATTCTTCATTCAGTGTTATTATGGTAATATTCCCTAAGTTGTGTAAGATTTTATTAGCACTTTGTCTTATTTGATGGCTTTATTCATGCACCAACTCAAGAGATTTTATAATTGTACTTTCCATTACTAATATATTCCTATATGAACACTGGAGTAAGGAGTTATAACAATATAATTGAAGGAAAAGCAACCTAATTTTTTTTTATAGTGCAGAGGTGATTCTGCTTCCAGCAAGCATGAAGGATATAATAGCTCAGGAGCTCCTACAGAAACACAGAAAACTTTTTCAGTGGTCTGCTAAGTCCTGCATTTCAGACTAATCTCGAGAGAGGAACAACTTTTAGTGATTTTGATGATGAAGCTAAGCTCCACCAGTATTCCCCAGGGAATCATATTTAGCTCCCCTGAGGAGCTACCTCAAACTCCCAAGTTTTTCTTTCAGCTGAGGGAAAACCATTTGCTCCCTCCTCTAACTCCCTCTCTCAAAATAAGGCTCACATTTGGTGTTCAATGTGAGGAACTACTACTTTGGCACCATACAGTCAAGCTGGCAGATGCTAACTGCACAGTAAAAATGCCTGTGTCTTCAAACCTTCCTTGCTAAAAAATTCATTAGAAAAGATGGAACTACCGTATTTAGCAGCACCCCACAAGCAAGCAGCCAGGTAGCTGAACAAATCAAGGTACTGCTGAAGGAAGGCAGCAGACAAGTGAAAGTTTAGTCAGGCTTTTTTCTCCAGGTGGAGTGACACTGACATCTATGTATGGACACAGGGGTAGAAGGGGAAGACACCTTGTGTGCCTTAGCTTTGGCTATGCAGCTTCTTCTGCCATCTTCCCTGAGCAGAGGCGCAGCTAGACCCCATGCTGAGAAATCCCAGATGCAGTGGGAACACTCCCTCTCTTCTCCATCCTTGCAGAAAAGAAGCTGTCTTGTAGATACTCAAAAGACTGTCCGAAGAGTCTTGGAGACTCATTTATCTCATGACACACTGTACATGCTCAAGCCCAGACTGTCAAAGCCTTGGATTTTGTTTTCAATCATTCAGGATTTTCATCTGTTCTTCAAGAAACAATCATTCCAGTCTTACCTAAAAGATTCTCTCCTTCTTTACCCTAAGGAGATACTTTACCTTTCTACATTAAATTAAACGTCCTCTTTGTATAGTTTACTTTTTAACTGGGGAAAAACAGCAGGAACCTTTTCACCTCCTGTCTTGTCTTTCCTGCTTATGCACTCTGGCTTGACAGGTTGGCATTTAGACCTCTGCAGAGGTCTCTTGGTGACAATCACGCCAAGCAGATGAGCCTCCTGGAAAACCCTTCCTATGGTCATCCCCAGCAGATTAAGCCATTTGGAGCTTTCTCCAGCAAATGCCTGTGTCACCTCCTCCACAGCTTCTAGGTCACACTTTTCTCCTGATTGTTAACCACACTTCCATGTGGACTTATTTTACTCAGGGAAGTCAGACAGCTCCCAGCCGAAACTGGATTTCACACACCAATATTTTTCAAGCTGCACCTTTAAAATGAAGACAGTTTTTAGTTTCTTTATATAATCTTTCCTTGTAATTATTATTAGCAGTAAAGAACAGTTACATTAGTACAGACAAGCTGAATAAGCAGGTTGTTGTAAGTTTCTCTGAGGGAGAGGGAAAGAAACTACTCAGCTCATCTTTCTCAGTTAGGCACTGCTCCTGTGAAGGCTGACGCTGGAGAGACAGGATAACCAATGAAGACAGACAGGCAGACAGTGGAGACAGACTGCCCTCAGCCCCCTATGGCCATGCTCAGCACATCTGGGTCTCCCATGCCAGCTCATGTTTTGTTTTATTGTCTGTGGCGGGTGAGAAGAAAGAGGGAAAGAAAATCCTCTCTTTCCACGTGGGGCAATGAGGTATGGAAATAACAAACTAGTATTATTTGCAACAAGTGGTGAGGTGGCCTTATTATTTTAAGATGGCAGTGGCTTTTCTGCTAAAAACTTTGTGACTATTACAATTTCTAATTACCACACTACATCTGCGTTAAATTATCATGAGTCTAAAATACTAATAAAATTAATTGGAAGAATTCACAGCATCACAAATATGTTTTACATGTCTAGACAAATCTGATTCTCATCCTGCCCTTCAGAAATATGTTATATATTCCCAGCATGTCAGATTTCACAAATCATTACCATTAAATGTAGTCTAACTTCAGCCGACAGATCAGAGAAAAATGATTAGGATGAATCTGGTGATTTATTTCCATTTTAAGAGATTAATTATGTTAATGACAAGAAAGATAAGGTATTTGGACAATTGTATTAGATGGCTCTGAATAAAAAATATCCATTTGATGTTAAATGTATTTCTAAAAAGTGTTTTCAGTATCATAAATAAGTAAGGTAAAATAAAACCAAACAAAAGTTTTCATTGCATGGAGTTTGCTTAATTGGTAGCAGAGTATTTTGAGATTAAATGGAATTCCTACTTAGCTGAAAGCAATTAGGGGCACAAAATTCATAGCAAAGGTGCAGTCCCAGAATCTGCAGAATTACAAATTTGTCACATTAATGGAGAAGCCTGTCGCATTAAAGGAAAACGTGGATCTAATTCTGCTTCTGAAGATGGTATGAATTTTGCCAGTGATTAGTGTGAACAAAGCAGATCTGACTAAGTACACCCAGACAGAAACTCAGAATATGACTTGGTGTTTCCCTGTTTTTAATCTAAAGCCAGGATGGCTGGATTCTTACTGTCTTCCCCAAAAGGTAAAGACAGTTTCATGGTTATTAGTATATTTGTTTGGGGCCTGTTGAGACAGCAGGTTATCTGTCTCTGTTGCTCCTGATCCAGAAGTGGAATTGTAGAACTCACTTAAGAAATTCATAGATTTCATCCAGTTGAAACTGGGAAAGGCACCGCAGCCATTCAGAGCAGAGGCCAGGTTGTAACAGGGAGCTTGAGGCCTGGATCCCACTGGATCAGCCCAGACTAGGATCCAGTTGTGTTAGTTACTGAAAGCTCCTGCTAGTAGGACTGTTTCATTATCTAGACAAACGCGATGCACAAAGCCATGCCAGAAGCATCATATTACAGAATTCTCAGTTTCCTGTGAAAAACTAAGGCATAGAAGGCTTAAATATTATGCTAATGGTTACACAAAATGAGAATTGAACATACATTTCCTTTCTACAGTAAGCTCCTGCCCCATGTCACCTAGCATGCAGAGAGGACAATGTAAAACAGCAGCTGGGATAGGAATGCTTAACCCATGCAACCTCTTAGGTACAAAGCAAAGTGCTCTGCAATTAGCAATTCTTCCAAAAGCTCTGCGATGTTATGCCACTCACCTGTGTTGGTCAATGCCATTCCGAGGATATTTGGTTGGCTCCGCGGACATGAAAGGAATTATGTTGCACATAAAAGGAGTTGTGCTATTACATGTGCCCTAAGCTCTGTCCTGTCTCATTTCTAATTAATACTAATCACTGCTTTGCAAGGACAGGAGTAAGGCTGCTCTTCTTTCGAATCCCTTCTTTCTTTAAATCTTTCCTGTCCCAGTTAAGCTAATCAACATTTTTACAATACTTTTTCACGTGAAACTGTTGCTATTCCATAAATGTGTTACTATCTACCAATTACCATTTTCTAACGCTCATAACACTTCTTTATTTTTCATTAGCACTTCAAAAAATTCTCACATTCTACAATATCACATTAAACTGGAATTCTGATTATTTCTATTGTGCTAGCAAGTGTGTCACTGGCACTATAACAGTTATCTTTTTCCTATTTTAACTATTCAAATGAAGCAAAAATCAGTTCCATTTCATTCTTTTGAGCTGAATCTCAACTCCTTTTATTTAAACGTCCCTATTTATACTTATTTCCTATGCTACACTATTCCACTGTAATGAAACAGCTTTTCATGGCATGTCCTCTGCAATCTTACTGTCAGTACATAAGCCTGCACAGTACAGCAAAACTGAGAACAAGACACTAATAATCTTGTGTAGCTGATATTATTTATCTTCACCCCATTCTGAAGCTCTTCTTAGCCCTGCAGTGGCAAACAGTCCCTGTGTGGGTGGGGTTCCCTACTTATATATTGCCAGATGTACCTATGTTCATGTAATATTCACTTACATTTTCCCTACTGTGCAAAGATGGTGCATTAGTATTTTGTCGTTGCTGGAAATGGCTGCTGTGAAGTACATGCTATAAAAGCACAAAATGGAAAGAACAGTCCAGTTCCTGAACACTGCCAATGTAAATATGAGCCAAGAGAGAAGCGATGACAAACAAAGGGAGCATGGAGGTAATAACAAGACAATCAAGGCCAGTAAAGCAAGAAGCAATCACAGAAAGCAAACCGGAGCTCTTCTGTAGGTATCACATCAAGAGGTAATTTGACAGAATCACAAAAAGAGAATGAGATGGTTTTGCAGGTATTTATGATGGTATGTGAGGTAGAGCTTCATCAGGAAAAATGTCAAGGTGTTTACAGAGGAGGATTTTGAAAAGCACCTAAGTAATTTTAGAATGTGCACCCTCTTGGATTTTAGTAGGGCTGATATTCATAAAGCACTTTGAAACTGCAAGGTGTCATTTCTTGTCCTCCTGATCCACTTCTAAAATACAGATAAATTACAATATAAAAAAAATCAAATTGCTTTACTAGATAATGTCAAGCATAATTCTCTGAGAGTCCCATGTGCTGTAAAAATTTTGTGGCCTTTGGTGAATCATTTTGACTGTCTACAGCAATGGCGATTTCACAAGCAAGTCATGGTCCACAATTAATCTTTTGCAAGGGTTCTATGAGGCACTAGGAAAGATAAACTTTAAATGACCAAGCATTGAAGGCCTTTTACCTTCAAAAGCATTGGTATTTGTGGACTATTGGTAGAAAGCAAGACTCAGAAGTACTCAATAAAGCACGTTCAGGCAGAGATGTCTGGTTTGGCAGCGCTGCTTGAACACAGGTATGTCAGCTGCCTTAACCATCTTCTTCTCATGGTGGGTTGCATGACAAGAAGATGTTCATTAGTCATAGTTCAGTTTTGAAGGGAACCTGTCTAATACCGTTAAGAATCAAGAATTTGAGCACTCTGTGCTCTCAGAGGTAGAGAGTTTTTGGCAATCCCTTCTAACCTACATCTGTCTACTCTAAGAGGAAAAAATCCAGATCCACAGCAGGTAAATACTAGCAGCAAACTCAGAGGGCAAGCATGAGCTAGGAGTTTGTTACTCTTACAGTGATAATAAGCAGTGCAAGAACCAACATAAGAGAAAAATTCTCATGTCAGAACTGAAGTTCTGATTGGTGAGCGGCTAGACTGGAAGGTGACTGGCCTAAGGTGACAAGGAGAGCGGCAAGTACCTTCAGGCCCTCCGCAGGGGACTGACCTCAGCCAGATCTTTGTTGAAAAACTGAAATGGCAATTCTTTTTATCAGAAAGAACACTCTATGTATTTGTTAGGTGTCTGATTTAATTACATTAAATGAGCATTAACAAACCAAAAGCAATTTATAGGCACTTAAATAAAAATCAATTTCCCTGTTATCCAGATTTTCCCATAGTAGTTTATGACACTGTAAACCTTCTGTGATTCATTCGTTGCCTTTAAATCATTGTAGGAGAATGAAGATAGTCAAACATATGTAACAACTACAGGAAACAAAGCATCCTTCCTCTTTTTATTTGGGTAAGTTCTATATCAAGCTGTTGGTATATATCATGTAAATCTGTATGAAATAGGGCTGGATATGCCTCATTTTTTTAAAAAATGTTTTGGACCACCAGTAATATGTTCTCATTTTTTCATGTTGTAGATAATAGGTAGGAAAAATATTTGTACTTGGTAAAGAAAAATAATTATTTTTCAATATGTATTTATGCTTTACGCAAAATGAACTTTTACTTTAAATAGGTCCTCTCCCAGAACAATGAGATCATTGAAATCAGGGCAGAAAAATCTGCACACCGTGACACGATTCAACATAAATAAGCTCTATGAGCTTAGTATATTTGTCTAATCGCATGTTATTTATAATGCTGAACATTTGCTTCTATGCTGCGCTGCTCAAAGCATTTTATTTCCAACCAATTTCAGTGCACACAGATCATCAGAAAAAATGCTGTTCTTCCCTCTGATTAAAAGAAACCTGATACTGAAACTGGAACTGATTGAGACTGTGCCCAACTGTTTAAAGAACCAATTATTTTACACATTAACCTAAGCTCCCCTCAGCAGCTACTGTAAGCGAAGAACATGTCAGATCCTGGTTTAAGACGAAGACAAAATACCACCACTATTGAATTATCACAGGCTCCATCTGTGCTAAAATTTAAAATGGAATCCAAATAAAAATGTGTTTACACAATTTCCCATTTCAGAGTATGTATCTGGCCCTGCGTTGCTTTTGTATACCTCACAATTCTTTTTTAATGGATCTTAAGCGAGCTTGAGGTACAGAAAATTTTCTTAGTGATCCAAATTTTTACCAAAGAATTCAGCTATTCAAACCAAAAAATGGTTACTATTCCTTTGTTGTTATGTATCTGAATTAGTGCATGCAACACTGCACAAAGTGTTGAAATATGAACAGGCTGGCTTGTTTTGAAAGATTATCACAGAATCCAAACCAAAGTAATCTGAATTAGATATATTACTCTGTTGCTAAGGATTCTTCTGGGGATTCAAATATTTGAGCTGAATTCAAAAAGCCAAAAGCCCCACAATCTAAAAGGTAAATGAAATACCAGCTGTGTAAACTCTTCAAAAAAATCACTAAACTGCATTGACATTTCTGGCAGAAGATGGAAACTAATTGTACATTCTGATTACCAGTGTGACTACACTATATCTTAAGGCTAAATTACTCCTTGTGATCTGCTCATTTAAGTGTGAAATCTTCGAGGATGTCTGTACAAGACCAACATAATGCACTTATGCTCTCCCTGATTTTGGAGGATCTGTGCTAACGGGTCTGCATCTGACTTCTGTTTCATTAAGCATGCTTGCATGTCTGCATAAAATACTCTTTGTTTTCTGTCCTTTGTTATTGTCCAGAGTTACTGTGTTCCTCGCTCCACAGTTCTTCATTGCTGGGTGAAATTACCCAGTGTACACAACGTGTATGATCTCCGTAGTGTTTCGGGATTCCTTGAGCTGGAAGTCAGACACCTTTTCTTAATGTTGCAAGGAAACAAGGAATATGTGGTCACGTCCATGTGTCTGCCCTCCTCTTGCTCATCATAAGCATCAGAATACAAGGGCTGATTTCACTTGTGTTTGACAGGAGGTAGAGATTTCAGAGATGTAATGCTTCAACACCAGGGAAGTGGTGGAGTCGCCATCCCTGGAGGTGTTTAAAATACATATATGAGGTTCTTAGGGACAAGGTTTAGTGCCAGCATTAGGTTATGGTTGGACTTGAAGACCTTGGGGGTCTCTTCCAACCAAAATGATTCTATGATTCTATGACACTGCGGGTGGGCTCTGAAAGCTGATGTGACCTGATCAAATAGACTTTCTTTGGGCAATGAAGGACCTACCTACCCTACAACAAAGCACAGTTCAGAGATACTTAAACTGCTGGTGACCAAACTTCAGTGTCAAAAGCAGCAGCAGCCCAGCTGTCCCCCTATGAATGAAAAGATTGTATTGCTTATCATTTAAGGCAGCGTGCAGACAAACTTGCTCAGGCTGAAAGTAAGCTGGGTATCTCCACCATACCATGTAGGTTAGATGCGGTCAGAATGATGACTGAGGATGTCAGACATTTTTGACACAGAGTGTTTACTGAATAATTCAGAATATTGTGAGCATAACTAAGGCGATACTGAGTTGGGACTTATCAGCACTCTTTTAAAAATGAAACATGAATAAATTAAACAACTACTTGCTTCACTACTGTAAGAAACTAGTTGCCAGGAAAAAGTCAAGAGTCAGAAGTGAGCTGATGTTGAAACTGTAGACATCTGAAGTTTGCCTTAAAGTCCAAGCAGCATATTTTTAAACAGAGAACAAACCAATACATAACAAAACAAAACAAAAGATGCTAAGAGAAGTTTGTGACTGATTCACTGCTAACAAACCCATATTGATTTTTTGATGGCTTAACTGGAAAAAAAATGTCATTATTATAACCCAGGACAAAACTCTCAGACCCCGGGAAAAGCAATGCTTAAACCTTGACAAAATAATTGGAACAAAGGAAGTCACATAGTCCATTAAATATGAAGCCTGACCAGTGGTAATGACAGCACTATGGAAGGAAGAGAAAATACAGACTCCATGTATGCTATAAAAAAACCCAAACAACAAAATCCCCAAAAATACTAGGAGAAGAAATGCACCAATACCTCAGCTAGAGTTTAAAAATGGTGCATAGATCTCCCATGCTGTAGCAAACACAAGACAAAACTAGACACAAACCAAAATGCAAGACTTCACCCAGGAGGAGTCTGCATGTGTCACCGAGCAGAAAAGTCCCAGGTAATGATGACCAGTTGAACATCACAGTAGTTACACTGAAAACAGAGACTTCTTTTATGTCACATTATCAGGCATATACTGAAACATTTTGTTCCATTAGCTCAGGGCAAAGGATTTCCTATAAGCCAAAATGCTGGGGTACTGCAAAAAGTGTTACAGATGTAATGTAATAACTAGAAAAAGTACACAGAGATACTTGATTCCTCACAGGATGTACACATCTTTTAATACTGGCAAATCCCCACGCTCCCCAAGTGAAACACCTCTTTAAGGTACACACTAATGAATCCATGATCATATCTCTCAGGGCTAAAATTTTTGTCCTGTGAAACTTAAATTCTTAGGTTTTTTTCTGGATTCCAAACATACTTTTGGATTTGTTTTTAATGATAATGTGCATTTGGTCCTCAGTTATTCCTTCAAATGTCATCCATAAAATATATATCCAGAAGATCTGATAGCATGAGCAACTTTGACATTTGGTCTAGGACAAATTACTTTCTTTTATAGTATCATATACAATGCACATGGATAATATATGAGGAAGGAGACAGCAGAAACCTGTAAGTTTGAAAGGTGATTTGCACTCCTCATACAAAGAAACAGCAATAAAAATAGATTTATTATACAATTTACACCTTCATTAGGCAGCAGACATTGTGTCAGCCAATGGCTGTAAGAATTTCAGTATTGGTTCTGTCTAGTGTCTCATTAAAAACTGATAAAAGAAACAGCAGTCTAACTTATGCTAAACTTACTACTTTTCCACATGAAGTATGCTGCCATATTTTTACAAATTAGAATTTATACCTATTTGGATGCATGTGTAACCACTGAATATCTCACTAAAATTTTAGAAATATCACATAGTGAAAAACCTGTTAAGTCAGTTGTGCATAATATGCAGTGAAGTACAATGCTTAATATTCTCTTCACCTACTGAATCTTTTCTTTCTAGAGAAAGGTGTGATATCTGACACATCTTTTGGGGCAGATTCAATGAAGTATGCATTGTTCTCTGCCATAGCCTCACAGCTGACTTCCACAGTCCATATTCTGTCTAATTTCACAGTCACAAATGACCTTGCAGGCAATCTACTTTTATTACTTCCTGTCAGATAGCTGAGCTGATGTATAACTCCATTTCTATAAACAGGCTATTTCCTCAGCAGGTATCTGAATTTTATCAAATGTATCATTTATCAAAGGAAGTTCTTTATATAACCATGGCTTTTTTTGTTTTAAGAGCAGTCTGTACTTGAAAGAGATTATCACCATTACAATTTTTTTCCTGAAAATAGTATGTATAATTGCATATAAATTCCTACATAATGCCACATTTTCATATGAACACACTCAAGTTGCATTTGTATTGCAAATGTATGCATGCAAAACAGGCATTTGCACAAGCAAAATAGATAAAAGATTGCACAAATTCAAGGTTTTTTGGCATAACGCAGTCTGATTCTCCACATTTAAACATCTAGCCTTATACATCCTAAACGTAAAGCAGTTTATGCTGACTTTAAAATCTGGGACATCTACTGTGAACATTCTGTGCAGTGCAAGAGAAGGAAGAGATATGGAGCCTCCAAAAGTTCACTTTTCAGGCTGTCAGGGCTTTGAGAAGTTATGCGTGTCTTGCTGTGAAACATGAGCAGCTGGCGTATACCTTGACTCTGGGTAGCTGCAGTTAATGTCTAGGTACCCTAAACCCTCCTGACCTCTGGGGCACTTTTCTGACATAATTCTAAATGTCATAAAGACATAAGTGAAAAGCAATCAAGGAGATTCTAATGCACAGCTAAGTTTCAAATTGTCCAAATCAATCTAACCACCATTGTTTCACTATGGCTAGTACATTCACTGTCTTTAGGGTGTCTAATGAGATAGCAGTAAGAATAGTATATTTAGTAAAAAGCAATTTTGTTTATTCATGTAATGGAGATCTGAGAGAAAGATACTGTACAAAGATTTGCCAGCTATCCTTTCGAGTAAAAGGACTGAAATACAAAATAGACTCATCACAGTGGACCAGCCGAACCTCTTACTGAGACAAGTACTTAGTAAACAGGGCAGATTATCTAACAAAGAAGTCTCAGTTGAAACACAGTATTTCAGCCAAACTTAATCTGAGCCATGCTAGACCACATGGATGTTTCTTATTCCTGCAAATTTTCAGTGGCAGATACCATCTATCAGTTTATCTCATATGGATATGCCTGCCTTTTAAGACATCAACTTTCTGGCCCTGCAATCCACTGCATGTGTCTTAATCCCAACAGAGGCCTGAGTCGTCTTAAACTTTTTAGCATCTCAACCTAATACCTAGGCACATTATTGCCACATGAGTGCTGAGGAACTACCTAGGTGTCCTACCTTCGCTGGACCGCAGCATTTAATTACAGTTGTAAATAGTCAGTTACTTGGCTAAAGCTAGGGATTCCCAGTGTTTTCAAGACAATTACTACACAGGTCTTCTGAATACTAAATGCAGAGGAAAACTAATACTGAAATAGTAATAAAGTCACATTCAGTCAGATATTGCTCCTTTACCTGGCAAATATATATATTATATATGCAAAACTGAATCATGACAGATTGTATCCACAGGAGACAAAACAGCTCTTTCAAATCAAAGTTTCTCTCCTCAGAAATAAACAATTGCATCATTATAACTGGTTTCAGTAAGACATTGGGGCCACATGCTGTGCTGTCTTGATTTCTGGATAAATAAACCTGTGCCCTGATGTATATTAGACGAATAAACCTTTGGGACATGTGACTGTACAACTAGAACATGATGACTCTACATTCAGGCATTTTTAATCAACACTTTGAAAATTAAAATATTTAATTAATACTCGGTAAACATTATCTAATTGAACCTTACAGTGCTCTCAAGTACCTAGCTACTGCTATTCATACTTGACAGATACTGACCCTGCAGTTAAATAAGCTGCTTGCAGCCACAGATGGAGTTGATATCAGAGCCATGATTAGCGCTCAGGAGCTCCTGACTCATGGTGCAGTTTCATGTTACGGTGAAACTGAGCAACCAGCAAGCTGTGACTGAGAAGGGAGGCCTGCTCACCATCTCCCCCAAGGCTCCCATTGCCCAGCTTGCACTAGATTTACCAGTCATGCAACCACACAGCCAAGCCACATGACACTCAATACCAGACACCCTGAACCTACTGCAGATATTCGGGGATCCTACCTCTCTGGGAGGCTGAATTCACTGTATCTGCAACATGGATACCTCTGTGCATCAGCAGGAAGTCCAACATGTTAGACTTCTTCATGTAGCTGGAATAGGGAATGGGCAGATGTTGCACACAGAGCCTTTAGGATGGCTGTGCAGGATGGCCCCCTTACCTACAGAATGTTTTACTAGAAAGCAGTCATCTCGTGCATAAGATATAAAATGTGTGTAGGCTGACAGGATATGTTTAATCCAGGATTCTTAGTAAAAAGTTTCCTTTCTGTCCTACTGTCTTTAAGATTTTTGAGTCACGAAGGAAATGCCACTATGGTTAACCTTCTGCTGCCATTTGTGCTCTTTCACGATAAGAGTGATTATTGTTGAGATTGTTCGCATTTGTTTTTGATGAAACATGACTTGTTTTTCCTCTTTTTCAGGGAAGATTTTCAAGACATTTTATTCACTGAATACTTCATTGATTTTTCATTTTTCACAACTCACTAATATATTTATATATAAGACTTAGTTTTCACTGAAAACAGAGGAACATTCTGTCTTCCAAAATTTATCTCATAATTATATATTGATAATTGCCTATCTAATAGTAAGGTTGTAATTAGGATCATCCCCACAGCTCAGGTAATCCTTAGCTCTGAGGTCATAAACATACTCAGTGACTCAACCATCATAACTCTTAACCACTTGGTTTTCATTGCTAGTTCTATTACTTGAAATAAGTTCATTAGGTAAGGATTACGCATACTTGGTAATCTGGATGCAAATAAAAATACTATTTCCAAGCTCCTATGCTAGAGGTACCTTACCCTCCCTCCAACTATATAGTTCCACCTATCAAATTTAGATAGATCTCTAATATTCCAGACCTTTCTGTGGCTTTTTTGGAGAAATTGCCTCATCTATGCAGTGATCGTTGTGATCAGTCTGCCAGGTAGAATGCTCCTGGACTGTTGGGAAGACCAATCCCTCAGCCCAAGCAGTGAGCACTGCCTCCCCTCCCATCTACAACACTGCACAAACAAAGCACCAAAAACCTGCTGAGACCTTTGATCTCTGAGTTCACAAGAAGCTCTGATGCTGCTAATCTGCAGCTGCTCATGCTTTCTGCATTACCCATATTTCCATGTGCCTGCAAGCTGTCAGTATGTCTCCACTTTTTCAAATGACCATTCCAGTTCTTGTGCATTTGTTTCTCTGCTGTTCATGGCAACTGCTCCTCTTGTCATCCCTCTGTTTTTTGTACTTTGTTGTATGTCCCACAAGCCTGCTATACCACCCACCTTTTTCCACTTCTCCTCCTTTGTTCTCTTTCTCATACACCCTGACACATCTGAGCACCTTTGGAGTTTCTGACATCTCCAAACTTTCTTTCTCCTTCCATTCTCCACGTGAAACTCCCTCCACGTTAAGGGCTCACCTTACCCTTCCCTAAACATGGCATCTTGATTTCAGTTCTTACCCTCTTACTTTCAGAGTACTGGTTGGACTCTTGACCAGACTCCTCTCCCATTCTGGCTTCAGAAGATACCATGAATAGCACTATGGAGGAAAAAAAAAAAAAGAAAGGAGAAATTGTACTCATCAATTTAAGTAAAATTAAAAAATTCCTGATACAGATTATGAA
Organism: Pampusana beccarii; assembly: GCA_013399365.1. Lineage (NCBI taxonomy): Eukaryota > Metazoa > Chordata > Aves > Columbiformes > Columbidae > Pampusana > Pampusana beccarii. The sequence continues at coordinate 97,243 of VWYH01004578.1, read as the reverse complement.
AAGCAAAGCATTATTCTCCACACGTATACAAACTATGTAATCCAGCACCCTCGTCAAGCTAAGTTTTTTATGTGTATTAACTACGGTGTCCTTTTGGGGGAAAAAAAATGAAAAAAGGAAAACAGAAGTTAATTTAGATATTTAGATATCATTTCAATACAGTACACTTTACAAAGATAGTTCAGATAATTAAGGTATTGGTGGCAATAGTCTCTGGTGTTTGTAAAGTTTTCAGAAAAAGCCCTTAGTCAACACAATTTATACTGAAATACAGTGATTCAGCAATTGCAACTTTTTTGTGCACAGTGATTTCTAGAACTAAACTTTACATCTGCGAAGAGCAAACAGAAACCTGGAGCACAGAGGAGCAAAGTTAGGGTTATTTGAACACTTTAAACTAAACATTTGGGATATTTTATAAACAATAGGCTCAGTTTTCAAGTAACTGTAAACTTCTTGGTTTCATATTTTGGTTTTTGACAGCTGTAGTATAATACAGCTGTCCCTGTAGGGTTTCTGGGTATTGTTTGTTACCCTCAACTGTATCTATTGACAACCTAAACTCCAGCTCAGATTCTGCACCTGTTACACAACAACTATTACTGAGGATTAATTAAGCTCATTTTCCATACTTCCCTGATGCCAAATTACAGGTATTAGTCAATCACATTGCATGAAGGTGTTTGCACTGAGAAATAGAGAACCAAGGAAAGGGCTTTGCCAGCACACCCAGAGAGCTGACCTAAAGGATTATATTTGACTAAGGTGGAGTTTGGTTTCTGATATGCCTACTGCCAGTGACGGTTTTAATACAATTTTGTGACCTTTGTTGTTACCTAGTTCTCAAGAGATAATTTTCAGTTCTTGGAACTTGTGGGACTCTTTCTTCTGCTGGAAGCACACTCTAGTAAAATGCAAGGTACGCTAACAAAATTTGAGCGTTGGAAACTGGAGGTAAACTGGCTCAAAATGAAGGACCCTCACAATGTGTACATGTACATTGACAGTAACTGCTACTTGTTAAACCGCTGCTGAAGAGCAAAGGCTCCTCTAAGGAAGCACTGGTTAGAAGTGCAGTTACAGGCGAGAATGAGCGATAAAGCAACAAATACCCGCCCAAGGAGGAGAAGACCAGCTGTGCAGGCCGCTTGAAAGCCGGTTAGGCCTGGCCATCGCCTCAGCACAGCGGGGCATCTCCGAGACCGGGGGGCCAAGAGCCCGGTGGGGCCTTGTGCGCACGGAGGAGCGTGTACGACACATGCTGGCTTGGAACAGCGCGGCCCCTCCGAGCCGCCCCACGCTGGCTGGGCCACCGCCACCGAACACCCCCTCAGGGCCGGGTCCCGCCGCCCGCGGCATGGGGGGCAGAAGCCGCCGCCAACCGGCACACCCGCCGCCAACCGCCACCAACGGCCACCCCCGCCGGCCCGCCCTCGCTCCCCATTGGCTGGCGTGGCAGTGCGGAGCAGGCGTGCCACAGCCGGCTGGCGCATGCGTGGTGGCCGCCCGGCCCGGCGTCCCGGCTTCCTGTTTGTGCGGCTGCGCTTCCGGGTCGGCCGGGGAGCGTTCGGCGGTGGCAGTTGGGGCCGCGGTGCTGCCCNGGCGGCGGCGGCCTCCTTCCGCCAGGCCTGGGTCGGTCCGCCGCCGCCGCCGCTGGGCCGATGCGCCCGGAGCGCCCGCCATGGACAAGATCCTGGAGGGGCTAGTGAGCTCGTCCCACCCGCTGCCGCTGAAGCGGGTGATCGTGCGGCGGGTGGTGGAGTCGGCGGAGACGCCGCTGAGCCAGGCGCAGTGCCGCGCCATGTTCGCCCTCAGTACCCGGCTGGTGCTGCAGGGCCCCGACCCCTTCCAGCGGCAGGTGGGCCGGCAGGTGCTGGAGGCCTACGGCCGCTACCACCGCGACGAGTTCGAGGCCTTCTTCAACCGCGGGCTCGTCCTCGGCCTCCTGCAGCGCGGCTACGGCGAGCTGAGCAGCCGCGACCCCGCCATCCTCGACTACATCCAGGCGGGGCTGCGCCTCATCATGAGCTGCCCCTCGGTGCTGGAGCTTTTCGAGCTGCTGCAGGTGGAGGCCCTGCGGCTGGTGTGCGAGCGGCCGGCGCCGCCGCTCTGCGCCCGCCTGTGCCAGCTGCTGGGCGACTTCCCGCAGTGCCTGCCCCGCGGCAGGAAGCTCTCCCTCGCCTTCTGCCAGCAGCTGGTCCGCAGCATCGCCCACTTCCAGAGCCAGGGCAGCCGGGAGGCCGAGCTGCGCCTCTACGTCTCGCAGGTGACCCAGGTCAGCGGGCTGCTGCGGAGCGTCTGGAAGGCCGAGCCCGACACGCTGCTGCCCTCCCTGCAGGAGCTCTTTGCCGTTATCTCCGCCGCCGGTGAGCGCCGACCGCTGGGGAGCGCGGCCGAGGGCCGCGGGGAGGAGGCGGGATGGGTGCGGGATAACGCGAGCGGTGGGTTTGCCGGCAGAAAGGAAAACCCCGACAGCTGAGCATCAGTAGCTTTGCAGATGTTGCCTTGGAAGCATTGTTTCCTTACCCAGATACTAAAGTGCAACTTTCTGGTCGTCAGGAGATCAAAAGCATCCTTTCTGTTTCCCAAAAAAATGGTAGAAGGGAAATGATGATTTGTTTAGCACTTGCTCTGCGTGGGTTTTGGAAAAACTCCCACTACAATGCTTTAAATGATACACAATAACAGAGTTTTGGGTGTCCCGCTATGAAAAACTAAAACTCTCAGTATCAGAAGCTACTCTTCCTCCAGGTGGTACCTTAGGTCTTGGAACTGCTTAGTCTACAAAACTGGGGGGTGTGTAGGAAATACGTAAGACGTAGGTATTGTAGGAAGGGTTCGCTGCCTGAGTAACATGGACACAATTTTAAATAGGTCCTTTCTGACCTCAGAAATCTATGCAGTACTGTATTAGCTCACTTTGGAAAGTACCTTAACATTATAATGTATTTCGCCATAGCTGGTATGGTTAGCAGACAGTTGTTGAGATAGAATATGGAGAATATAGTCTGTGTTGGATCACTAGGCTTAATATCAAGTACGATAAACAATTGTATGATAACTTCTTTTTAGAACAAAAATGCTTCCATTGAGGGTGGAGGAGGAAGTTGGCTGATTGTCACTTTCTCACATGGATATTGTAAGAATAAAAGTTGTTTGTGATTCAGTGCTATTCGTTGTACTGAAGCCATTGAAAATTTTTTATTTTTTTCTGGTTTGTGATGATAGAATGTTAAATGTAGGGTTGACTCACTGTCTGAAAACTTTACAGCAATAGTGGAGTTGTAGGATAGAAAACAAAGCACATTTTTTCTGTGGGGTTTTCTTTTTTTAGTTTATTATATTATGTCATGTTCAATTTTTACAGATACTTCCTTCGAACCTTCTGTTGCACTGGCAAGTCTTGTGCAGCATATCCCATTACAGATGATTACAGTACTCATCAGGAGCCTTACTACAGATCCAAATGTGAAAGATGCAAGTATGACCCAGGCTCTGTGCAGGTACTGTATTTCATTATAAAGGGAATGAAAGTGTTTTTAGGAGGATTCACAGGTGACTGCCTCTATTTCCATCTTCACTCAAACCTTCAGAAGTTTTTTTGAATGATAGAAGAGTCGGAATGGTGTAAAAACAATTGCATGTTGTGCTGCTTGTCATTCATCTAAACATGAGTAAATATTGAGATTAGTTTCACAGTTAATGGACTGTGATTCAGTTTGTACTCTTGGTTGGTATCTTCAGAAATGTGAACAATACTGATGCAGGAAGGTGACAATGGGAGAAAGATGAAGGCCTTCTTGAAATTCTTTGAAAGTGTTTTTTAAAGCCTATGGAAGAAGCTCTTGTTGAGCACTGAAGGGTAGAAAACTGAGTAACACAGTTAAACAGGCTGTCAGAAGTGTGTGGTGTTTAAAAAAAAACTCATTTAAAGGATGTAATGTCTGCTATGTTATTTTTGGACTACATCCATGTCAGTGTAGTGTAATACTTGCACATTTATATAGTGTTGCAGTTATGTATCTTGGTGAAATACGGAATTTTCACACTGAAAACATTCCTCATATTTACATTAAATTGAGAAGCTATATTTCATTTGAGAACATTAATGAGAAGCAGCAGCATTAATATTTTAATTTGGCACTTGAAAAGAATCTGCTTGACTGAACAGATTTCAACAAGGTTGCTTGCCCAGTCTGAAATTCAAAGCTGGAAAATTCAGACGGATTTGTGCATGTTAATAACTTGCCAGTGACGCACTGGTGATTAATTTTCATGTTAATGTAACTTTAACATTTATATTACCTGCTTCAATAGAATGTGATTGTATAATTGTAGCTTTAGAATGGCATCTCTGTGTGCCTCTGCTTAGGGAAGTAGTGCTGAGCTTTGGGTGTAATAGGAGCTGTTATTCTCAGATAAGTGCTCTTTCATAATGCTAGCTGTGTGGTAGGTGTTTTCCCCTTGTTTTTAAAAGGGCGGTACAGTCTTGCTTGCCTTGTTCGTTCTTTGAAGTAATATTTGATTTTAAGAACATCTAGTTCTGTTCCATGGAATTAACTTTCTAGGTACCCCTTGTTATTTTTGTTTGGAGATACCCTTGTGTCAACACTGTATCCGGTTTCTTTTTCTACCTCTGTCAACCCTTTGCAGTAATTACTCTCTTCTGGCTGAGAGGAGTAATAGTAAAGTGGATAATGCAGCTGGAATGTCTGGAGCACCGCATGACAGTGTTGTCATCAGGCTTGCATCATTCCCAGGAGGTGCAGAACTCCAGGCACAACAAGGTCTGATGAGAGCAGAGCTTTGGCAACCACAAATTAGAGGCCTTGTTGCTCGCTTACTAAGGACAACTTTCATGACACTGCAGAGTCTGCCTGAAGTTGAACACAAATAAATAGATAATCTGTAGTTAGAAGACTAATAAATTGCATCTGTTCACTGGGGCTTATATTAGGCCCAGGTTCATGTAAGAAAAGGTGCTTGCTTTTTGGCATCATTGAGCTGTTCTTAGTTGACTCAGCTGTCTCATGAAACCTTACCTGAAGCATCTGTGAAAAAAAGCAGAAAATTGTTAAATCTCTTCTGGGATATATGACTGCTTTAAGGCTCCGCTTCAGAGGTGGTCAATGGCTTATGCTCAGTCTCCCGACACATATAATGCTCATTTGTTCTTTAACCAGAGGATCCTTGGCAAGAGAAACTGAAAATTTTGCTAAGAAAAACTCCAGACATGACCAGGCCCTTTGCCCTGTTGGTAAAAACGTAAAATATTGTAAAATACGTTAATCTGGGTGGAGGTGCCTGGTAGCCTGAGGAATTTTTTCTTTGTGTTTTTTGATTGGTTGGTTTTGTTTGGTTAGTTTTTCCTAATATGAGGGATTTGTACCTGTGCTGCCAGATTCTTTGTCTGAGGTGGCTATGAAGATATTTTTGAGAAAGAAGCTCCTGTCTGAGGTTGCACAGATAAAATTTACTCTATCCAGACATATCAGAAATACTGTGCTTGCTTGCACACATACGGATAGCAGACCCGCTTGTTTTAGGGTGATATGAGGCAGGAGGTCCTCTTGAGGCCTTTAAGGTTCTCTTAATCTGGTCAAACACAAAAAGCTTCCTCTGTTTTTATTTGTGAGCATCACATACCATATTATCTGCCTTTGTATTAAAATGCAGTTATTGATTGCAGCAGAGCAGGAGCTGAGTAAATGCAATGCAGAGAGATTTTAGTAACAAAATCTCTAGTCTTTACTGATGTCCTGGTTTTGGTTAAGACAAGACCAAGTCTCTTCTAGTGATTTTTTTCTTTCAGTTAAGTTCTTATAAATAACTACGTTTTTCTGAAGTTGGATGTGTGTGTTTCAGACAGAATCAGCTACAGAGCTGACAACACCGGCTGCTTACAGTTTTACCAAGCTAAGGGTAGAAATTGTATGTGGAAAAGGCCCATGTTTATAGTTTATTGCTATAGCAGCCAAGGTTCCTATTAGACCTCTTATATCCCACAAGTGAGTGGTTGTAAAAGGGTCATACTTGCAGTGAAGGGTGAACAGAACAGGTGACTCAAATTGACCAGTGAGGTACTCTGTGCCAAGCTGGGGGATCATGAGACTATCAAAAAGATTTGATGGTTTTTAGGACAGTCTCAAACATCTCTGGAAGTTTAGCTCTGTTTCCTCTTCCAGCTTTTGTTTCTGCCCTTAAGAGCATTGACTCTGCTTTTAAGAGCAGAAACAGATTTTGAGGATGGGAATTCTGTCTGTATCTGTTATACAGATAATGAGGCTTCTCTTTACAAGGTTAATCATATGTAAATTATAGCCATTGTCCTATTAGTAAAAATGTTNTTTTTCTGAAGTTGGATGTGTGTGTTTCAGACAGAATCAGCTACAGAGCTGACAACACCGGCTGTTTACAGTTTTACCAAGCTAAGGGTAGAAATTGTATGCGGAAAAGGCCCATGTTTATAGTTTATTGCTATAGCAGCCAAGGTTCCTATTAGACCTCTTAGATCCCACAAGTGAGTGGTTGTAAAAGGGTCATACTTGCAGTGAAGGGCGAACAGAACAGGTGACTCAAATTGACCAGTGAGGTACTCTGTGCCAAGCTGGGGGATCATGAGACTATCAAAAAGATTTGATGGTTTTTAGGACAGTCTCAAACATCTCTGCAAGTTTAGCTCTGTTTCCTCTTCCAGCTTTTGTTTCTGCCCTTAAGAGCATTGACTCTGCTTTTAAAAGCAGAAACAGATTTTGAGGATGGGAATTCTGTCTGTATCTGTTATACAGATAATGAGGCTTCTCTTTACAAGGTTAATCATATGTAAATTATAGCCATTGTCCTATTAGTAAAAATGTTGAATAGTTTAGTAGTTAATTATCCTGACTAGCAGTGGCACAGGATGGTCATCACATATCCAGAGTGATGGGATAGAACACAGGGAGCCCCAACTCTGGCCCAAAAGTGCTGGTTTTAATTTGGAGTTTGTGAGTCAGTGTGGGTGAAAGTGCATATAATATATTAATGATAATCAGATATTTTACAACAGTGATTCTGATGTGGGGATCCACAGGATACTCTACCTGTCTGAAAGATTAATTAAGAAAACAAAGCATATTGTCATTAGGCTTAAATTACCTGTGCAGGTGTTTGGGCCACAGCTGAAAAATATCAAGTCTATGATGGTGGGGTAGAGAGAGAGGGGAAGGTTTGAAGGCCATGGGACTGTGAGATTTGGGGCCTACTTTTAGGTTAAGGTTAATTCTTTGCCAAAAAACAAAACAGTTTTTACCTACTTCTTGATTTCCCATTTTAGAAAGTAAATGGAAAGGGTGATCAGAATAAACAATTTAACAACCTGAGCAAGCGAGAGTTTTGTGTAAGTTTCAGGCATTTATTATGATGTCGCTGTGTTTTTTTTCCCAAATATTTTTTTGTAGTAACATGGAGGAAGCCCAGTAAGATCTGTGTTTAATTGTTTAAAAGGCAGTCCTAATGACTGCTTGTTTCAGAGAAGCCTTTCAGTGTTAGAAACTGTTAGGAAATTTTAGGTGGTTTATGATAACACAGCATGCCCAGAATACATGTCTGGTGTAGCTAAAGACCATGATTTTCTTTTCAGTTTGGAATCTGAGGACTGAAACCCTGATTTCAGTCTGTTCGGAGTTTTTTTAATCCTCAGGAAGAACATGGGGACTGATAGCTCTGCTTCAGATTGATAATCATAGATCATGCCTGTTTGTAGTGATAGCGATGTGTATTAGACTGGATACTTGTAACCTGTTCAGCTCTGTGCTAGAATGTAACATCTTAATCTATATGAGGAGCTTTTTCGGAAGAGGAGTAATATACTTCTTGTTTTCATTGAATTATAGAATAAAATCGTAGCATTACATAGAGTTATAGGAGCCTTTGGAGGTAATCTGGTCCAGCCCTGCTCAAAGCAGGGCCAGCTTCAAAGTCAGACTTTGTTGCTCAGGACCTTGTGCAATTGAGTTTTCTGCAAGGCTGGAGGTGCCACAGCCTTATTGTTTAACTTGTTTCAGTGTCTGGCCACCCTCATGGTGAAAATTTTTTTCCTTCCAAGTAATTAGTGATGCCTCCTGTGATTTGAAGGAGGGGATCTAGTGAACAATTAAAGAAAATCTGAAATATTGCCAAGTAAAATTCAGAAAAACAAAGCCTAAATTTCATGGTTTAGTTGGTACTGCTTTATGAAATCATCTGTGTCTTAGAATGTTTCAACTAATCTACCTGTCTGCCTTAGGTATTAGTCTAAATTGTCTATTAATTTAAAAGGATAGAAAGGCCTCTGTTTTCTGTTGCTGATATTTCACTGTATTTTCTAGGCACAGATAAAGTCCCTTCACTTGTCCTTTCTCTTAACTGTAGTGAAATTCTTCCTTTTGGGGCACAGATAGACAACAGACTGCTGTTGGCTATTTTGAGAGCCTTATAACACCTGCTGCAATGTATTTAAAATTACTAGATTTTACCACTTTAACTGAGAGTATTTGAATTGGCTTTCAGGAATGTAGTTCTAAGTTCAAGAGGCTTCCATTTCAAATTTAAACTTAATAGTCAGTTTTGGTCTGGTTTGGGGTAAAAGGTATAGAATGGGAGGCTCCCAGGTATAAGCACTTTTTCACCTTCAGTAGTAAGTTTTTCACTCAAAATAAAAATGTTAATGTCTATAAAACCAGGTTTCATATTCTTAAATAACAAGAGTACATAACATTTAATTTCATATGCTTATGTATTTCAGGGTTTTTTTTATATTTATGCTGAATGTTTTAACTAGATTACTATTATAGAGTTAAATGACTTGCAAGATAATCAAAATTATTTTACTACTTGCTAACATCCTTGCGTTACTACTCGTGAGTCTCTGTGTAAGTGCGCAACTATCAGGGTAATACATAGAATCTTTTTGTTGAGGTTAAACTAAGTGACATATTGAGGTTTTTTTTTCTTTGTTTTGGATTGTGGGTTTTTTTTTCTTTGTTTTGGATTGTGGGTTTTTTTTTCTTTGTTTTGGATTGTGGGTTTTTTTTCATTAATTTTTCAGAATGATAGACTGGTTGTCCTGGCCTCTGGCTCAGCATGTGGAAACCTGGGTGATTGCACTGCTGAAGGGACTGGCTGCAGTCCAGAAGTTTACCATCCTCATTGATGTCACTCTGCTTAAGATTGAATTGGTAGGTTGGAAAAGAACATTCGAAATTGAAGGAGAGGGAAAGGAATTTGTTACAGCTATGCGATTGCATAGCATCTTTTTTATTGCAACATATATTATCGTAGTATTCTGCAAAGAAGATGTAAATCTATCTGTAGCTTTCAGTTGCATTTAATGACTCTGTCTGTTTCAAATGGTTGTGCATTTGGGAAACTGTTTACATTTTTATGGAAGTTTCACTTTCTGGATTTACTGAAATAAATGTGGTTTTTTTAGGTCTTTAATCGACTTTGGTTTCCTCTAGTGAGGCCTGGTGCCCTTGCTGTCCTTTCTCACATGTTGCTTAGTTTTCAGCATTCTCCAGAAGCTTTTCATTTGGTAAGTAACTATATAAATGGTTTTCAATTATTTGAAATGTCATTCACTTGTTATTTCTGAAGTGGGTGCACCTGAAGAGTAACAGAATTGATGCACTTGGATTTCTTCTTTGTTTCAAGGTTACAGAATCAGACCACTAGGCTTTCTAACTTCCAGGTTCAATCACTTAATCTGTAAGTGGAAACAAGCATTGTTCTTTCTGGTATTTACATATTTTTGGCAGTAGTATGTGGGAACTGCATTCTGCATTCGACCGTATACTTCTAGAAATCCATTTTATGTTGTGTGAAGTCGACTGAGAAAGCTGGGCTGCAAGTAGCCTTTGTTTTCCCCAAATAGTTGTTCTTTAGAGAACCAGCTATGTGCTGTATATAGCCTGCATACGTGCATGAGACCAAGAAGTACATTGCTTTAAGAAAGCTGCACATCTGTATTTCAATGTATACATGGGCAAACTGAAGGATACTATTTTTAATGGCCACTCTTCAAAATGCAGTTCACCAGGTAAAGTGGTAGATATTGGGGTATGATGATGACTGTTCATATTAGTACAGCAAGATGTATAGTGCCTTCCCTGTTCTTATGCTCAGTGTTTAGCTTAATGTTTGAGCGAAATATGGATCTTTCAGACTTAACGATAGTAACAGCCTGGCACAGTTTCTCTAAGCTGTCCTCAAGGCTCGTAGGCCCGAGGGATCACGAACCCTTTGAGTAGGGTCACAGTAATTGCTTTATGCCTGGTACACTTTCATAATGATAGAAGTCTGAAGTTTCTCTCTCTTCCATCTGCTGCCTTAGTCTTGGCCTAAGGTAGACAATTGAGTTGCAAATGGAACAGCCAAGTAGCCTTGATTATGTTGAAAACATAAACATTTCATGTATTTGCTGTCTTTGTTTTTTTCTTTCTTCCTGAGAGAGACAAAACATCCACAAGAAAAATGTAAAATATGAGAAGACTTATTCTAGAAGTAACAAGGAAAACTCCTAACATAGGCTGCATGCAGTAGTGTATAAACGGCTGCCTTCAGGACTTCGTGACCGTTTTCCCACCATTTTAAACAGCCTTCTTCACTGTCATTTTTTTGAGCTACTACTGTCATTTAGTATCCTATAAAGTTTTCCTGTACTTAAACTACTTTTTATAATAAATGGTCTGAACGAAAAATGGTTAAACGCACGTTTGATAAATATAAATTGTTTTGCAATGCATCTGAGTTAGCATTCCCCTTCCCTATGCTTGAGCATTGTTTGCATAAATGACTTGGGTTTTTTGTAGAAGAAAAACACTGTCTTGCACTTAGAGTGTAGAACTTGCCATGATGTGTACTATGGAATTCTAAAAATCTACCCACATACGAAATTTTAATTCAACCTCCAGCCAAAAGTTGTAATTCTGTATGTATTCAAAGTGTAACTGTCTGTATTATGCATCTAGAAGTAAGAAAGAGTTTGACTCTCAGTTTGAGAGAGCTGACACCTTGTACTTTTTCTAGTCTTCCCATGTGCTTTGTCTGTGCAAAATTATCGTATCTCAGGTTTGCTTTGTACAAATCTCATGCTTGGAGCTGAACAGTTTCTTTCTTATTGCCGCGTACCCACATTTATAAAGTGAATGAGGGAATTTTTTAAATTGCAGCTTTCACTATTGATTTTGTAGGACATAATTCTTCATCTTGGCATTTTAAAACAGTGCATATCTTCCTTACTGAAAGAGTAGGGTTTCTTTCTCCAAGATGTAAAAATATTCCTTACGCTTACAGAACAGCTGATATATGAAAAAGTAGCAAATGAGTATTTTGCACCTCAGCCCTTTTACTTTGCTGTTTTGAAGTATATTAATTCTTGTGATTGGTACACTTTCCTAAAATCATGATATTCTTATAATTGCTGTTCTTTATCTCATGTCTTTACTACTGAACAATTTGTGAACTAATTTGTGGTGAGAAATGATTACTTCAGTTTCTTTCACAGCTAATGCCTTTTAATCACTTGGAAACTGACAGAGGTATCCAAAAATATATTGGTTCACAGTGAGAAGTCCCTACTCTTTAGGACTGCATTGAAATAACTTCCTACTTGATATTTTAAGACTAATAGAAAAGTCTTATGCATTTAAAAATACAGACAGAGCTGCACTGAAGGAGGTAGAGTAAACATTTCTGATTTATAATGAATCTGAACTAATCCTCAAATAGATTAACGTATCTGTGGAAAGCTTTTTTAGCTCGTAGTACATTAATGTCTTGGTTTATTGAGCCCAGCTCCCTCACTAGGTGGAGCTGTGAGCCAGTTTCCATCTTGTAGACTGAAATAGGATGAATATGTTCCTTGGCTTCATATCCCAAGCATTAGCTTCTCTTGAAGAAAAATTGAGAGATTTTGTTTTAAAAACTATATCTGTGAAACTAGAACAGGATACTCCACTGTTAGTGGTGGCACAAAAGCAAAATGTTTGCTGTTAAAGTACTTAATAAGATGAATACTTTGGATACTTCAGCGTTTAAAATCTTAACATGCATTTTCTAAGTTCATGAAGTTGCAAAACTTGATATGTGAGCTAAAGAGAGCGTTCAAAAATTAATTGTGCTGTTTGAAAATTGTCATGGGTAAGGAATAGTGCATGTTTTTCTAGTTGTTTTTCCTCAACCACATCTTACAAAGACAACAAAAGGTCCTCTGTCATTTGACAGGTATAAAACAGTGAAGTTGTTTGTAGAACAAAAAAAACTTGAAAAATGCAATTGCTGTTTAACACCTTTTTTTTTTTTTTCTTCCCCATTCAGATTGTCCCACATGTGGTCAGTTTGGTTCAGTCCTTCAAAAGAGATGGCTTACCTTCCAGTACAGCCTTCTTGATGCAGCTGACCGAGTTGATACACTGTATGATGTATCATTATTCAGGATTTCCAGAGCTCTATGAACCCATTCTGGACGCTATTAAGGTATATTAGAAATATTAAGGTGGTGGAATGTTTTGGTTGTTCATGTTTGTTGGGTTTTCTTTTGTTTTTTTTTTCTAGTTATGGAAGCTATAAACCCATAGATGGCAAATGAAAAAAAAATATATATAGTAAAATAAACCCTAAAAAAAACCCCAAACTAACAAACACTTGGGTATTACTGACTGATTTGATAGCAGTAGTATTGTGGCTAGATGTTTTGAAGCTTAAAAGTCCCCTACCAATTTAATTGCAAGTATTTTGGACTTTATTCTTTCATTCTTAGATTGTGATTTGACAGAGCAGGAATGTATTTCCAGCAGAATAAAGGATGATTTGGGGGTCGGTTAAAGCTTGAAATTTGAGAGGTAGTTTTTGGTGACAGAAAGAATTCTGTGAATATGTGGGTCAAAAGTGACCACCAGCCCCCTTATTCCTGCAATTTGAGAGCTGAGTGAAGAAAGTTTAGAAGAGGGCTTGGGGAGGGGTTGTATCTTCTAGGCTATCAGGGACAGCAAAACCCTGAAGGAGAATATGGGAGCAAGTGAAGATACAAGACTGCTGAATGACAGGACCTATTATAAAAGCAAATACAAACCCATGTTTAAGCGTGTTAAATGTTTCTCTTGCAGGATATGCCCAAACCCAGTGAAGAGAAAATTAAGTTGATTCTCAGTCAGAGTGCCTGGACTTCTCAATCCAGTTCTTTGCCATCTTGTCTATCTAGACTTTCTGGAAAGTCTGAAACGGGGAAGACAGGTCTAATTAATCTAGGAAATACTTGCTACATGAACAGCGTTATTCAGGCACTTTTTATGGCTACAGAGTAAGTCCTTTTTAACAGCACTTTTCATTGTAGAATTCACCATTGCAGTTGTTGCATTCTTGCTTTTCACAGAATATTAGCATGTCTTGAGGTCTCTCAACTTCCTAGAGCTGAGTGGGTTTCTTTGCATGCACTTACTGACTGCTTTGTTGAAGTCCAGCTCTGTGGAACTGCAGTTTTAGCCATTAAAAATCCTGATCCTTCTGTCCGGTACCAAAAGGTATATGCATTGAACTAATAGTAGCCTTTTAGTACCAACTCCATTAATGGGAATAACATCTCTCACTCCTAGATCCTAGACAAGTCGTTTAGTCCCTTTTTCCTCACTGTCCTTGCTGTGTTCAGTATTGTAAAAATTTTGATGGTGATGCTTTTGTTGCTTGTCTGTAGCACATTCTTACACATTAAAATGTTTAAAGAAATAGGTTTTTGCAGAGTTAGTTCCTACTGCATAGTAGTTTTTCATCAGCACTAGAGTGGAAGCCAGGTATTGAAGAGTAGTGTTACATGTTTTGCGTTCTTTTAAATTGAAGTAATTATCTGAGCTGGAATGATAACTGCATTGTTAGAAATCTAGCAAGGAAACTAATGCCTATCTCTTTTTTTTTTTTTTCAGTTTCAGAAGACATGTTTTATCTCTAAATCTAAATGGGTGTAATTCACTAATGAGAAAATTACAGCATCTCTTTGCATTTTTGGCCCATACCCAGGTATGTCAGTTTATTTCATCTGCTGTTTTTAAGTCTAGATCTCTATACCAAAACTTAGGAACAAACATGATGCCATGGGAGTCCTGTTGACTACGTTAAAGATACAAATATGATATGCAGGGGAATGAGTCCAAATGTTCAGATGGTGTGGATGGATTTAGAGAAGTCTGTTTTTCATAAAAACAACATCGTGGCTTTTTATTGGTTTTATAAATGGGCAGTAACAGCTTTTCTTTGACAAGTCAAAATTTTAAAAATCCAGATAAGACCCTGATATACCAGCTGACTTTATGCAACTTTCTAGGATAAACTGTGACTTTCTGCAGTGATTTTTAAACTAAATTTTATTTTTGTTCACATTCTAAAGTGAACTTTATTAAATATTGAGAATATTTTGCTAGTGCTAGAAATACATAAGACTTTTTTTTCTCTTTGATTAATAACAATAAACTCGTTGGGAAAGGGGATGAGGCTGAATCACCTTAGAAAGAAATCGTTGCATATGAAATACTGGTGTTCTTCTGAAGAAGAAACATTTATCTTTTTAAGCTTGTCAGCAAGAGCACAGTGCCTGCTATTATAGCATCTCTGGTTTACACTCACTACACATTTAATATTTGCCTGGAGGATCCAGTACTTATATCTTTGTACTAGAAGTGATTACCACAAAATTAACGGGTCTCTCCTCCTATGATTAAGTGGTTTAAATGTTTACATGTACCATATGTTTAATACAGCTCCTCTAGAAAAATGTAATCCAAAATTCAGTGGTCAATATCCAAATACTACAACCAATTTTCTTAAGAAATTCTTATGTAACCTTATCTGTCCCTCTCTTATGTTAACAGAGGGAAGCATATGCTCCCAGAATTTTCTTTGAGGCTTCCAGACCACCATGGTTCACCCCTCGATCCCAGCAGGATTGCTCAGAATATCTCAGATTCCTGCTAGACAGGTACAGTTATTGTGCCATTAATGGAAATGAATCTACAGTCTTACCACGTAGTGTTGATCTCTTAGGAATAGTCATGTAACGGTTCTACTGCATGAGTGGGGA
Organism: Pampusana beccarii; assembly: GCA_013399365.1. NCBI lineage: Eukaryota > Metazoa > Chordata > Aves > Columbiformes > Columbidae > Pampusana > Pampusana beccarii. Next base: position 82,158 of record VWYH01004578.1, on the reverse strand, counting down.
CCGGGAATTTTGGGCCTCATTCCTGACTGTCTCTAGTTTTCTGCATGGTCAATGAAACACTTTTCTTCATAGGTTTAATCTGTGGTAAAATCTGGATACCATCTTGTCTCCACATCATTTAAAGCAGGTTATAGTGGTAGTAATGTTCCGTTTTGACAAATCTAAACTTGGGTGTTATGTTAGTCATGGTCACATTTTTAAAATTAATGTGGTTGCTGAAAGCAGTTTAGTTGTGCATCTGGAATTTCCTGTTGGTGGAGTCAGATAACTGATGAAGAGATGTACCTGCATTTATAACCAGTTTAATAAGCAAGTAAATTAACTGTGGCACAGATAAAACAAACAAACTGAAATTTATTATTAGTCCTCTTTAATTTTGGCTTGTTGAGAATTTTGCCAAGACGTTGCTTCAACAATATTGCTTTATGACACATTCCACTTCTGGAGAAGTTTATCTCAATAGTGAAATTGTGTAAATTGTGTCTTTCTTTTTTGGTTTTAGTTTTCTTGCTGTAGTTTCTTAACTTTCTTGGCTGCAAAATCCTGACCTTTTCCTTTTTTTGGAAATAGTCTGGCACTATATAAATAGCTACTTGTTCTCTTACAAAAATCTGACATACAGAACCAGTCAGTTGGAGAACTGATTTATTAAGATAATGTAATGATAAAAAAAATGTTGTTTGTCAGGGTTTTTTTTAATACTTGTCAGTTCTCTCAGTATATCCATTCTTTTGACATATATATTGATACCTGTATTACATGCATTTGTAGTTTTCTTATACTGTCTTCTGGGTAGTACTGACTTGTATGGTTCAGCTTGTTTATATAAAAAATAGCAAATAGCTTTTTTAACATGAGACACTTCTAGCCACTTTACCATCTGTATTTTTCAATGTAACTGGAAAAAAATTCTGAAGTGGTGCAGCGATATTTGTTTGGAAAATAGCACAGCTACTTGGATTTCTTTTCCTTTGTATTCAGGCTGCACGAAGAAGAGAGAACCTTGAAAGCGTTGTCTTCAACGAAGACTTCTGAAGGTACGACAAATGAAGAGTCCCAGACACAAGAAGCTGTCTATAAAGCACAGGTATTTGCAGAAGCACCTTGTATGGGAAGTGAAGAAAGAACTCTGATAGAGAAGATGTTTGGAGGAAAATTGAAGACTACTATATGCTGTTTGAACTGCAAAAGTACATCTCAAAAGGAAGAAGCTTTTACAGATCTCTCTCTGGCTTTCTGTCCTCCAACTTCCTTGGAGAACATTGACCCAAAATGTGTGGAACGTTCTGAAGTGAAAGATGACTACATGGTGCAAACTAATACTACAGCAACTAGTCCTGCAGGAGAAACACCTCTCAATAATTTGGAAGCAAATGGTGGACGTGACACAGTAATGAATGAAGGAACTATAAAAGATTTTTCCACTGAGCCAAACTCTGAGAATACCACAAATTCAGAACTCAACAAAGTTCAAGATAATGGGGATGTGTCTCAGAGGCTAGTAGGTAAAAACACTCCATCAGTTACAGACTTACTGAATTATTTTCTGGCACCTGAGATCCTCAGTGGAGACAATAAGTATTATTGTGAAAAGTGTGCCTCTCTACAGAATGCTGAGAAAACTATGCAAATCAGTGAGGAACCTGAATACCTCATTCTCACTCTTTTGAGATTTTCATATGATCCTAAGTGTCATATAAGGCGCAAAATCCTGGACAATGTGTCTCTGCCACTGGTTTTGGAACTGCCAGTCAAAAGAGCAACATCCCCTCTGGCTGTAGTTTCTGGAGGTTGGTCTGTTGGTGTTGAGATTTCTGATATTGGAGAAAATCTTGCTAAAAAGCTGAAGCCATCGGGTGCTGATGAAGTGACCTGCCCACAACTAGTGCCCTACACGTTAAGCTCTGTGGTGGTGCATTCTGGTGTATCCTCTGAAAGTGGACATTATTATTCATATGCTAGAAATGTTACTGGGTCAGGGCCGTCAGGACTCTGCCACCAGTCTACAGCTCTTTCTTTAGTTTCTCCTCAGGCTAAGTTGCTGACAGAGGAGAGTCCGTGTACTGTTTTAGAAAATGAGTTGGACCCTGAAATGCCAAGAGAATGGTTTCTGTTCAATGACAGCAGAGTGACATTTACCTCATTTCAGTCAGTCCAGAAAATTACCAGTAGATTTCCAAAGGACACTGCTTATGTTCTGTTTTACAAAAAACAGAATAGCACCAGTGGCTTCAACACCAATTCGGCAAATGGACTCTGGGTAAATGGAGACCCTCCCCTACAAAAAGACCTCATGGATGCAATTACAAAAGATAACAAACTGTACTTGCAGGTAAGATGGAAATCGTATATAGAGAGTGGTCTTAAAACTCATGAGAGACAGTCTAAAAGAAAGATGATTTTATTGTTTTTTGTTTTATTGTTTAGTATTCTAGAATATTAACCTCGTATATGACCGATCTGGCTTCCATCTTGATGTTGCTAGACAGACATCATAGTAAGGTTGTCACCATTAGATGCCCTAAACTTGTTTTCAGTTTAAATTTTTAGTGGAGATGCTTGCATAGGTCGTTTAACCACTTGTAATTCTATACGGGAGAGGCTTTTCATACCGTTCTAATTTTCATTGTCTTTAATAAATTGCCAGAGTAGCTAGAACATACTTTGAAACTTAGCAATGTTCTTATTAGCACATTTTCTTTTGGAGTGCGTTTTTTTGTTGTTTTTGTTTGTTTGTTTGTTTTTTTAATACGACTGGGCTTATCCAAATGCTAGAACCACTGAAATGAAGAGCAGATGCTCGTGCCCAGGTTCCGCTTTCCCTTCTCTGCCTGTTGCCTCCCTCCATGGGACCTACACTGCCAGTCACATACCCCCTGTGCTCCGAGAAATTCACCTAACTCTAGTCTCTCTTCAGTTGCTGTTACCAAAAAATCATTGCTCCCCACATATAGATGCAGTTTGCTTTGAACATTACTGCACGATCTGGGTGGTGGAACATTAAAGGTGTGTTTTACTGTGTGCTCTTTCAGTTAAGCTGTTCCTGTAAGAGTTACAGAACTACTCAAATTAGAAAAACTAGGTGAAATCAAATTAGAGAAGAACAGCTAAGTCTCAGTGTGGAAAATCTGTTATAACAGCTGTGTTTTACAAACGTAAACAAGAGAACAGAGAGTTTAAATTGCAACTGCGCTATTTTCAGACTGTGTGGTTAAATCATTTGTGTCCTAAACAGTCTCTCCTCCTGACTGGAGAGGGTAGGACAAAACTGGTTTCTTTAGCAGCGGTCTCAGCTGACATGTTTTCACTCAGTTGCTGTGACTTCCATTGATGCATGAATGCTTTAATTGTGACATTTCAAACTTGAAGCCAGATTATTTTTTTATTGTAGGTGTATAATTACAGTAGCATCTAGGTAACTGAGTAATGGGAAAAAAATCTGATTTAAGAACACAACCTGCAGAAAAGTAGTACAACAACTACAGTGATATTGTAACCTTTTTTTAAATAAAGCCAAACATTTAAAGGAGGAACAGTGTTGTCCACATAGGATATAAATGCTAGTAGCTATTAATATTTGCATATTTTTCCTGTTGAGAGTTCAGTTCTTGCGGTCACACATTTCACTGTTAATAATGGAATTGGTGATTATCTGAGTATGGGTAACTGAGACTTTTTTCCAAATCTGAAGAGGTGCTTTAGCCATATGGAACAAGCAACATTCTCAGGGTATTAAGAAAATAATTTGTTCAATAATGAAGTTATTCTTAAGTATGTTATTCTTCATTAATATTTTAAAGACCTTTTTGATGAAATTTCTGGAACGTGGTAAGAAATTATTACTTTAAGCTTTTTGAATGCTGCTGTACACCTAGAACCAATGAAAAATCAATGTGATTTTATAAACACTAGAGTCACTTAGTTTGTATACACAAATTGCTTTCTAATAATCTTCTAGAGTAAAGCTTTCTCTGCAGAACTTGTACCTGAAGTTTTATAAAGCACACAGTCATTTTCTCTTGAACTTACAAGTGAAAGCCAAGTTAATAGTTTCTTGAAAACCTTTCATTCAGAATTAAAAAGGGGAAAAAAGAAATATAGTCTCTTCCAAATAAAAAACCAATCGAATTATTTAATTTTTGTTTGGGTTTTAGTGTTTTTGTGGGGTATTTTTTCTCGTTTTATTTTTTTAATTATTATCTTTTACCTACCTTTCTATTTTGGATTCTTCAGTATTGGCCTTTGTAGTGCTCTGCCTATCTCAGGGTTGTTGAGCTCTTGTTCTGTTCTCAATTTAAATGAGGCTGATTAGAAATGCTCAGTTATTGTTTTTCTCAAATTAGTACCAATATTGTGATTCACTAGATTAGGTTGTTGTATTTTTGAGATGTTGCATTTTATTGTCGTTCAGAGTTCTAAACTAGTATTTTCCTGCTAAGTTAGGAATACTTTTCTGTCCTGAGAAAGCCTTTACTTTTTAGAAGAAATGTGCCAAAAAATCTCTAGCTTATTACTTTTGTTTTACTATTGCATACCAGTTTACCACATGGTAAACGAAAATGTTTCCATTTTAAATAACAAAACATGCAATATGGGTAGCTCCTGCTCCAGTTAAAACAGATTAAAAATCTTATTCTGGGAACAAGTGGAAAGCAGGGGGAATGCTCTGCATTTTTCTTAGTCCAGAGAACTGTATTGACCACCAAGTTCTACATACCTGATTTTAGCATTTGTTGAGATAAAACACTTGACATTTTTTTAGAAACAAGGATTTTTCTTGAAAAAATGCCAGTGCTGTATGCTATACTAGAACCATTTAATGCGGGTTAATATTGATCGAATCAGTACATACCTTGAGAGAAGAAAGAAGTGTGCTCATTTAGCTCAAACTACTGAACAGGAGTAGAGCATGAAAGATCTTAAACTGCTAAATGATTTCACTTTTAGCATTGAAGTCACAAATAAGTGTGTGGTTTTTAATACTAATACTCTGTCAAGAAACTTTTGTAATTGGTAACTTGATCACTACTCCATGCTTCTCATGAGTGTGTGCATACATAGAGATACTTTCTGTCCATTATGGAGAACATTTTGCACATGATAGCAATGAAGCTGAGATCATGGATGAGGTTTATCCTATTCTCAAGTGCATTCTGGCTGCTTCTGAGCAGTATTTTTAAGTGGTTGATAAAAGCTATGCCTGCAAGTCGTTTACACACTGTACGAACGTGATGTGCTGATGCACGGCTGCCGAGCCGTGAGAGTCATCACTTGCACATCGCTCACATGGAGTTGCTCTTTGTAATTGTGCTTTTCCTCTCAAATTGTCCCCTCCCTCGAAGGAAGCCTAGTGACAGAACAATCATGCTGTAGTTAATTGGTATTCTGAAAGGTATGTGATATAAAACATATATTAAATAGTTTAGGTGCGTAGCTATGCCAAAACCTCATGCTATTCAATAACTGCAGTAAGGCAAATTAAAATAAATTATGCTTTTATCTACATCTGGCAAAAAAAAATTAGGCATAAGACTCTAGTGTTAATTTTGCCTACAATTTTAAGATTTTTATGTAATATAGCATAATCCACAAACATATTGTTGATGCTTATATTCTTCCATAGTACAGTTTCTTAGGTAAGACTCAACTACTGGGGTTTAAAAAATAAGAAGTTGCCAGAAAATGGTTCTCTAGGGGGAGGTAAGTGGAAGAGGGAGTAAGGAAAAACTCTCATTTTTGGTTTTGTTCTGTGATGCATTAAACCAAACATTTTCTCAAAAATATTTAAGGAAAAAAACCCAAAAAAATAACAAACAAAAAAACCCTGCCCCAAGTACACTGTGGTGAGTCTCCCACTATTTGATTTTTCTTTTTTTTGAAGAAGAAATCCTGTTATAAACAGTTTTGCAGTGTAGTTTTTCAACTCAACAAGCTATTCCTACAAGGCCTGCTGTTAATCAGTTTTTACATTGATTTGTGATACTGAAAGTGAGTTCTTCATATTTCTTTGTTATTCCTAGTAAATTTACTTAGTTTTTTATGTATCTTATAGTTAGCAGATACATAAGAATCAACATATTGCTGGAGATAGTGTAATACTGTCTTTCAGGAATATGGCCAGCATATCTGGACAGGCAATATCCTCCAAATATCTTTTATATAATTTTGGAAATGGGTATGCATTTCAGTCCTTAGTGTAAAAGTTTAGTTTTAGCCTTACTTTTAAACTTAGGCTATGTTTTTACTAAGAGAGCAGAGCAATTTAAACCCACAAGTACTATTTTTAGCACCTGTGAAAGTACCTGGACGAGACTAAGTTTAGTGCTTTCATGGTAGTGTAATAGAAACAGTCTTCCAGACTCTTGGCTCTGTTCCTTGCTTTCACCAGGAGGTGGAGAAGAGAAGGAACAACTCAAGGTAACGTGTGTAATTGCTAAAACCCCATTAAAATTTGCTCCTGTTGCCTTTAGGGAGGTGTATAGTGACTGTCGCGTGAAGGAGGCTGTCGGTATGAGATTTAGCACCTGAATACTTCCACTTTGTTTCCTAAAGAAAGCTTGTGCGGATCTGCTGTCTTTTTCTCATCAGTCTTCCAGAGCCTAACACCTGCCTTCCAGTTTCTGAAGTGCGTGGCCAGTTTGAGAAAGGGATACTAAAGACGATAAATTGCTGCAAGGCTTGTGGTACTAGTTGGCCAGAGGCAAGATAGGGTATGATATCTCTAATGAGGGAAAAGCCTCCGCTCATCCCCTTCTTAGATGTCTAGAGAAGCCGCCGGGGTGTTGAGCTGAAAAAGCAGCTGGCAGGAGGAGATGCTTGCTTTTTTCTGCTACTTGTGCAGGTACTTTTCCAGCAGCTGAGCCTGATTTTATAGAGTGAGACCGCTAACTCAATTTTAACATTAGTAAAAGCAATAACATTTGGAAGTTAAAAAGCTGTACTGAATGGAAACTAAATAGCTTCTCCATCTTTTTGGCTTTTCATCTGAGTATTTAGTTACTCTACGCAGTTGTCTGAGTGGAATAAAAAGGTTGCTTTTAAATAATTAATATTCATTTAGCGGTCTTACCTTTCCATTTGGCAACTAAGAGCAAGGGCATCTTTAATTTGCTAGGATGAAAATTCATGTGAAATGTCTGTCAAAAGCTTTGATCTGCAGTCTAATTCTTCAGTAACATCACATGCTGCTAGAAAATTTTAGCATAAACTTAAATGGATTTAATTATGATTCACATAGGCTTACTGATGTTCATTAAAATTGTCCGTCTGGAATTGGCTGTGGGTGTTCAACTTGAAGTTCAACAAAATAGCCGTTCAGACTTAGCAGTCCAGAAGTTAGTGCTGTTGCTTCAAAAGCTTTTTAAAAAGGTTTGCTAGAAATAAGGTGCTTCTAGGGCTTGAGGTTGTTGGGGGTTTTTTGTTGTGTTGTTTTGTTCATTTTTTTTTTGTAAATTGTCTTTATGCTTTCAGGAGCAGGAGCTTAGTGCTCGAACACAAGCACTTCAAGCTGCCTCAGCCTCGTGCTCTTTCCGACCCAATGGATTTGATGACAACGACCCCCCGGGAAGTTGTGGACCAACAGGTGGAGGAGGAGGGGGTGGGTTCAGTACAGTTGGTAGATTAGTCTTTTGACTATGAAGACAACCTGGAATACACTGGTTCCAAAGCAGCCCGTTACTGCTGAGGACAACTAAAATATTGAACTTCGTCAGATATTGTACCAAGTTTCGAGACTTGATCCTTGTTCAAAAGCTAATGTTGGGGGTTTTTTTTTTGGTTCTGTTTTATTTGAAATAAATAAGTGCATAATGGAAAAAAACCTACCTCTTAAAAATTCAGTTGCTTTTATAGTAAGAAATGCTTGCCCAAAAGACAGAAAATAGAGATTTTTAAGTAGTTGCTAATGACACTGCATTAAACTGAACAGACGCACTTACATCTGTTCCTATTGTCCTCATCCACGGAATGAAGAAAGTTCATTTTTTACTCTGGTGTTGCTTTATGTGGAAATCCTTTCAGATGGTCTAATCTGCATACATAATCTCTCACCCCCATCTTATTTACAAATCTGGTACCTTTATGGATTTCTAGAGATGATGCAATTTATAATGAAGGCAATAATTTAAATGTGACATGATACAGTGCTTTTCAGATTAGAAATTATTCAATGTATTTCCAGTATAAATGTAAAGAAGTAAAAATAATTTATAAATACTTGCTAAGTTGTTTTCCAAAAGAGTGCATGTTCTGTAGGAACAATGTTTTTAAATAGAAATTACTAACTTTGTAGCATTTCTAATTGTTTTGAGGATTTTAAAATTATTTCAGGGAATATATCTGCTATATATTGGAAAGGAAGAGATTCTGTATGTGCCTTGCAGTACTGTAATTTAAAATGAACTTTCTGAGGCTGCAGAAAAGGGGAAAAAAATAGGGTTTTTTAATCAGTATTAGAAATCAACACATTTATAGAAAGCTATTAGGTTTCCAGAAGTAAAAATCTGGTAGCTTGAAATGCAGTAAGTTTGTCCATTATTTTTGATTCAAAAAAATATACCTAGTGATCTATAACTTTCGTGGCCTGCATTGTGAAGAAAAAAGCTGGTCATAAATACTGAGCTATGCTTGTGAAATCACAGAGAGGCTGCCTGTACTGATCCTTGCAGAGGATCTGTGCTTCTAGGAGACCTTTGAAATTTTGCCTTCTCATTTTGCTTGTAGTGAGAAACTTCTGGTGAGTTCAGGTTTTCACTTTGCAGAAGACCAAAATGATGCTGTTTATGGGGCAGTGTTTGCTTTTTAGGCCAGCAGAGGTTGAGGAACTACTCTTTCAGTCTTGGCAGAAGTAGCAACTTTGTGCAATGAGGATAACAGAAGTAAAGGAGTCGCACTGATGAATCTGGTGATTAATTCTTAACTTGAATAATCTTATAGTGAAGTGTAAATTTTTATTTAAAGTATTTTTACAAATTTCTGCACTGTTTTGCTGTGGTTTTATATTCTACTAGGTGACAAAGTGCATCCTTAAAAAGCATGCAAACCTGGCAGGTGTTAGCTTAACTGTACAAAATAAACAGTTTTCTTTAAAAAAATGCCTTTAAAAAGCATAAAATAAGTTGAGAAAAATTTAACCTTGTTCATATGATATAAAATATATGGAGTTTAGTCTGAAAGGTAACTTAGCTTGCAAACTATTTTTATATTATCACTAGAACAATGTTACTTACTCTGCTACAGATTCACACGTTACTGCTCAAGAAAGCTAGAGAGCTCACTTCGATTTCTTTACTAGTTTCCAAGCTTTGTTTGGTACCTTGGCTTGGAGCTCTGCTTTCATTGCTGTCTCAGTTGTAGGTCTCTGAGCTGGGGATTCAGCTGGGGAAATGCGGAATGTGATGAGAGTGGTGTGAGGACTGTTCTCATTTCACTGGGCTTGGATGAGGTTTTCTTGAAAGCTCACGTCGCCTTGAAATTCTATAACTTCCAGTCTAAGAGGGGTGTTTTATTGCCTTTTAGGCTTCTCTGCCAATTAGCTCTAGTTTTAAAATGTTTTGTATGATAGGTTAATTTGGCTTTCCTTTCCCAAATTATGAGCCGTCTGCTGTTTGCTTTACAATGGGAGTATTTTGTCTCTCTGTATTAATTCACTGTTCACTTTAAAACACTAGTAAGTAGAAGCAGGAGCAAGTGTTTTTGCTCTATATGAAATCATAATTTTGTAAAGGTCAGTTTTGTTTTTATGTTCTCATAGTAAAAATACAAATTATGTAGCCTACCTAAAAATAACAAACAGTATGAGTTTTGTATACCTATTGTACTAAATTTATTTCATGGTCTCTTAGAAGGCTTTGTACACCCTTGTTTGCCTGATCTAAATTAGGTGTTAAGTATGGCTATTTTATATGCGAGTAATGCCAATAGGGTTGGATCTTCTTAGGTATAAAATGATGGTGTGTCTCAAACTGAAAATAACTTGTTGTTGCTTTCTACTTGTTGACTTCTGTTCACAGAATTCACAGAATGTTAGGTATTGGAAGGGACCTCGAAAGATTATCTAGTCCAATCCCCAACTGTTGACACAGTGCTTTGGGTTTTACAACTAGATTTTAAAGTTCAGAATACCTACTTGTAAGCCTGCTTGCTGACCTGACAGCCATCGTAGGCTGATTCATGCCTAACATGGAAGGTTTCAATAAGACTAGTGAAAGTGGAGAAGTATTTCACACTAAAATGTACACCTTTTGTCATTGTTTACAGTAATGGTGTTGCATGCTTTTATCTTCTGGACATAGTGTGAGAGAACAGTGTATATATGGTACTTGAATTTCTGTTGCCTGTGAATGAATACTGGTTGGTTTATTTATTGATGTTTTTGGCTCCATTCTTAATTTGTTTTCCCTCTAAACTGAATCAATACAAAGATACAAAATATGTAACGCTGTTTCTGAAGCTCAGGTTTTTTGTTGTTTCCTTTCATGAAGGATACACTATTGTGCCAAATGCAAGGTTAGTATGTCTTTTAAAATCATATTTGCTTTTAACAAGAGATTGTCTTTTGGTATTTGTTTTAATGTTCAGTGGAGTTGTATTAATGTTCTTCCATACAGTTCATTTTGTACAGCTTTTTCATGTGGAGCATTACAGTGGATTGCTGTGAATGTCACCCTTGTAACAAGTGATTACAATATCTACAAGGCTGTTTATCTAGGATCAGGAGAGAAAGGGCTTCTTTGGATAACTAAACAAGTCACAACTTCTGACTGGCTCTTTTTTCTTCATTTCTTTTTGCCCTTGTTCCCTAATCTGGAAAGTTAAATAATACTTTATCTTCTGTATGCTCTGGAAGTTTAGTTTTGTGGGTAGGCCTTTTTTTTTTCTTTCCCTTTTTTACACTCTGTAGCAGTAAGGTTGTTTATGGAGTCAGAATACTCCTGGTTTTTTTTTGTATGAATGACAGGTGAAGGGCAGAACCACTGTGAGCTAAAGGAGTGGTAGAACAACAGCAAGTGGGTATAAAGGTTCTGTAAATAAAGATTTAGATTAGAAACAAAGCTCCTAGTTACTAGAACTAATTCTGAAACAGCCTTCCAGGCAGAGATCTGCTTTGAAGGAAGAGCCAAGTTTATCTATGAAAGAAATTAAATGCAAAGCGGAGTCTGAGTAGTAGGCAACTAGACTTGATAAACCAGCGGTCAGGTCTAGTCCCTTCCTAGAGGCAGGCTCTTCTGTTGGGCTTCCCATCTTGACACATTGCCATTTTTTTGTTTTAAGGCTCAAAGATTTAACATGTAGATTAAGGGAATACTAAACTAGGATGTAGCAACAACAAAGATTGACTGCTCAATTTTGGCTGGTGTTGGTCTCTGATTTAGTGGAGAGAGGCATAAAAATTATTAAGTTGTAGAAAGTGGAAGCTAGGGAGACCTGTGAGCCAAAGAAATGTGCTCAATTTCTAACATGAGGGTGATTACCCTGGTAACAAGCTGCTATGAGATGTAGTGGATCGTAATACTTGAAATCCTCAGTAGGCTGTAATCAAATGTAAATCATTGGAGTTTTTCAGTGGGTGAGCAAATGACCTGTCATCTAAACAAGAGGTCAGAATAGATTATCTTAAAAGCTTTCATGTTCCCTACAGCCAGTCATTATAGGTCTAGCTTAATCTGAAATCATAGCTATGAGTAATATACTCTTAAATTATATAGGTGTCAGGTCAAATGTAACAGTTGAGAACCGAAAATTGTGTGGCACTGTTTGGCTTGTGTACCTACACAAGTCCTACCTTTTGCATGGACTTCAGAACTAGCGAGTATCTCTTCTTCAGCAAGTGGGTGAGGGAGACTTGGCCTGTGATCAGTGTGCTGGCTGTGATGTGTGGTGTAGCACCGGATTACCACACATGCTTTTTGGTTTTCTAAATGCACATGCATCCCTCCATTCACTGTGAGTCTTGCTTTTGCTTGAATTAAAGTATCTAGATGAAAGGGAGAACAAAAAACTAGCCAGAGTGAAGCAGAGATGAACATTTTAGGATATGATATGCTGCTTGCTTATTTAGAAACAGAAGTATTTTTTCTAGGTCTGCTGCATTCTAGGCAAGTGTGTGGATTCAGGATATGCATTTCTTGTTCCTTTTCTTTCCAGTGCAGGTAAGGTTTTTAGGCATCAGTTGTAAAAGTGCTGGGATAGACATGTCAAAATGCACAACCTGCCACTGCTGCCTTGGCAAACAGCATCCTACCACATGCACTGAAAAGCCGGGTTACTTGCTGGCTGGTTTCCTCGGACACTAAGGGGAAGAGCAGCTGTAGCCTGTGACCTGTGCCTTGCTTAGTGCCCATTTGGGACCTTCACCTTCATTTGCATCTGTGGGTGGCCAGAGGCAGCCACCCTGGGGTGCTGCATCAGCTCCTGTCTCTGCAGCGGGGGCTGCAGGAGAAATCTGAGGTGTAACGTCCAGCCCCGCTGTTCAGGTGCTGGCTCAAGTGGGGCACACGGTCCCCAGCCCCCTCGATGACACCTCTGCGCCCAGAATGCGTAACTGGGGCAGCACTGACAGAGACGGGCGCCTGTGGCCAGCAGCACACAGAGCTCAGGTGGTTGCACACGGAGCTGGTGCGTGAGAAAGGAAAAAAAAACCAAACCTCTCGATGCACAAATGGGAGATATGCTGCGGAGGAGAATATTTCAGATTGACATTAAAAATTTAATTCAGCAACAGGATATTTGATTATGGCTAGCAGCTGTAGGATCATACAGCATCCTTGAGGCCAGTGGTCTCCACACTTTCTTTGATTGCACACCCCTATCAGTAAAATCTTTTAAGTGTGTGCACTCAATATATGTATATTTATTTATAAATTATATGTGTGCTACTGTCCTAATATATTATGTACATACATAAGAGTAGAAATTTTCTGAAAAAGTATGTGGTGAAGTAAACACTATTTTTAAATTATTTAAAATTTTGTGTATTAATAGCACAAAAAATACTTTCATCCTGCACCCAAATGGATTGTCTTGCACACCCGCTGGGTTGCACACACCTCGCTTTGGAGACCATTTCTCCAGGCTGTAGTCTTGAAAAGTGGTTTAACTTCATGGGAACAGCTATCAAAATTGACCTATTCATAGTAATGCTTTATTTTACTCAGTAAATATAGACTGTTGTTATTACTTTATGCTGCATGACCATTTTTTGGATCTGTGTTCATTCTGAGTTCTTATAAAATTTGGTGCAAGGGCTGTGAACTGTTTCACCATTTGTTTTCCTACAGTGTGTGTTAAATGATGTAAAAATAGGCGTCAGCCTTAAGTTGGTTTGCAGAGATTCTGAGGGAAGGGCATGTCCCTTGCCAAACATGGGAGTTATTAGTACTTGGCTTTAAAGGTTGGTACCATCTTTCAACTGACTTGCCCCTTCTCAAGTGTTCTCTAAAGAATTATAATATGTAGTGCTCAACTTCTTAATGTTTTGTTGTTTTTTTTTTTCCTGTATCTTTCATGGTGTTTGTTTTGCTGAACTACAGACTACAAAATCTTGAAGTAATTTTTGTGATATGCTGGTTCTTAAATCTCGTTGTTGTAAACTGGCATAAATATTTAATAGTATTTCATATCAGTTTTTTAAAATGGCTGGGGCAAATGACTGTTTTACTGTACATATGTCAGACTGCATAAAGGAGTCAAAATACAATTTTTAAATGCCTCAGGTGTCTGGAAGTACCTATGTTTTTATGTGTTTGACTTGAGTTGAAAGATAGATGCTCAAGTAAAATATAGTAGTGGGTTTTTTTTGGAATTGTAAATGATTTCTGTAAATCTCAGCTTGAAGGATCACACACAAAAATGTGGAAAAATAAGTCCAAGCAGAGAACTCTTAATGAGCCAAATAGATGTAGAGAACCAAGTGTTGGCAGTAGCTGAATTTCATCTGTATTGTAGTTACAGTGATATGATGATGTTTCATTTGAGTTGTCCTCTCAGCTGATGTTAGCAAAACTTACTAGTCCTCTTTAGGGGAGAGGGCAATCTTCATTGAAATGTGTCAAGTGGAACCAAAGCGTAACCTAAACCATTCTTGTTAAATGTTTGTCAAATTCAGATCAAAACAGCATCACTTGTAGCTGAACTCCAACTGAGAATGAACTGTAGAGCACCCTGATTTTCTTTTTTGTATTCTTAGTGGAGATGAAGAAAAATCTGTAAGCTTGGGAGGAGGGCGTTGTAGTTTCTGGGGTTTTGGTTAGGTATCTCTGCCAGAGTTGTTTGTTGCGTCAAGAACGTTACTTAAATCTGCAAAGATGAGATACTTCCAACTTGTGCGATCACCGAAGAACATAATCATTGGTTAAAATGCAGCAGTTATCAATGAAAATGGAAGTTACTGCACAGAAACATTCAGGCCTTCTGTAAATAAAGGCAAGGTTCTCTGAGGCTCTTTTCAGCTTTTGGTGTATTTCTCTTCAAGATCCCCCAGACTGCAAGTTGAAAGGAGGCTTTGAGGATTTGGTTGTTTTTCTTTATTGCAAGAATACCTAGGAAACTCAAACAATTAACAGGCTGGTTATAATCGGTAAATTACTCCTGGGTGGTGAATTGTGTGGGAGGGAAAGTTTGAGCTGCCCTTAAAATGTGTAGTTTGAAGTTGTCTCCTCTGGTTGGGTGCCTACACCTCCCTCTGCTGCCTTTATGTAGTTTTGGGATTAAGCTTGGTGCTGTGTGTGAAGATAAAGTTGTGGGAACCTGCCCTTCATCCAGGACCCTATTCAGACTAATTGAAGAACTGTTCCTGACCTGAGCTCCTTCAGCTTTTCTTTAGGTAACTTGAACCTCCTAACTGCCAAGGTAAAGGACAGGTCAAGCTTTAACATAACGAAGGACCTAACTTAACTAACTAACTTAACTTAAGCTTTGATTTCAGTAGGAGCTGCTAGTTCTTGGCTATGCTGCAAAATCCTAGGGCTGCAAGAGGTGTCTCCTGTTGATGAGACCGTGAAAACAGCAGCTACACAGAATTCGTTGGGGAAAGGAATTGGCTGCAGTATAAACAGCAACTAGATGGATGATTTCATTATCTGGGTTTGTCTGCTGTATTTTGTATTGAGGGATTGAAGAGAGTGAAAACGTGTGAGGACAATAAGCAATATGAACCTCAGGATGTGGAATGGGATGCAAACAGGCCTCAAGTAGCTAATTTCTTAAAAGCAGTTACTGATGTTTCTGTGGAAGGAGGATCAGTTCCTGGCATGGGATCCCAGGTGCTGTGTCTGTGATCTTGCGTGGCAGCCTACGAGAGCGCTGCTGCTCCCGTGCTTTCATGGGCCGTGTTACGGTAGAAGGCAAACAGGGAAAGACTAAAACGTTATTAGTTGCCTAGGCCCGAAATGGACCCTCTGTTCATAGACCACAGAGTTGGGTGTAGTCTGTAGTCTTGCTTAATGTTTAGTGAAGAACATTTCCTTTAGTTGCTGGTGTGGAAGAGCAGGGTATTTCTTTCTGGAACTTTTAATTTTCCTGGATGCAAATCTAATATGGCGTTCATGCGTTGTGATCAGTATTTAGTTGTGAATGCATCGTGTAAAGCCACAAACTGGGAGAAACTTCATGCTTACTTGACAAAGCTGCTTTGAAACTCGGAGTCAGTTAATATTTATCTTTCTTGGTCCCTTTTTGTGCTAAAGATGTGCTGAGTGGGAGAGACCAGGATGAACTGTAGAGCAGCAGCTCTTTCACGTTCCCTAGCCCGCATTCTGGGAATGAGCATGAATGCTCAGCTTTGGAGAGGATTTGGCGAAAGGAAAAAAAACAGAGGATTTTTAGAAAAGGGAGAGAGAGGATGGAAGGAAACGTGAGCAAGAGGTTCAGAGTGTGTGCATCTGCAAAGCTGTGAATTTCCTGCTCTTTTTCAGACCAAGGAGGTGATGTTTAAAGAAAACCTTAGCAACTTCACCTGTCATGTATAGAGAAAAACCACGTAGGAAAAAGCATAGCAGTACTGTTGTCATGGTAGTTGTGACCTATATGTGTTTTATTATATGAGCTAACCTAATGCCTTAGCCTCCTATCCATCTGCACTATATTCAAGCAAATTTGGTCGGACAAAAGCAAATATTTGGGGGTTTGTCTTTTTAACTTAATCTTCTTTGGAGATAGCTCTTTAATTTTTTCCAAATAACTTTTCTGCTTGAACATTCTCCCCATTTTTTTTAAAGGATAACACATACCTTCTGATATAAAAAGGTGTGCATATAATAGTCATTAATAGCCTCATCCCTGATTTCTCCTTAACCCCACAGTTTTTTAAGATAGATGTTCTCCTTCAGGTCACTGAGACCCAGCAAGATTCTTCTTACTCCCCTCCTACTTTAAGTGCCTTCATTAAAAACTGAGGAGATGCAGCCAGAGACTCACTGGGCAAGGAAAACTGCAGAATCACAAGGCAGGGAAAACTGTAATTTTGACAACTTTTCTCCGCAGGTCTGCATTTAGTAGTGGTTTTCACCAGTTGTGCCCTGTCCATCTGACAACTCTTTCTTTTATCTTATTCATCCCTAAACAGATAGTGGAATAAATTATCGTGATACTTATGAAATATTTCCTGTTATGGCTTCATCAGTGTTGTGTTTTTCTTCTTCCCATCCCCTTTCCCCCTCCTCATGCCCCTTGCAGCTGCCTTATTGACTCAGATGCTGAACTCTCCAGTACACAGGCTATCTAATGCACTGCATGGTTGTTGATACAGGGCTGTACATAATAGTGTTTCTTTACTGGTTACCTTTTAAACACTACTGTAATAAACTTATTTTCTAAATGTATCTGAAACATGAAACAACAAAAATGCAATTAAAAGACTTAAAATGGACTAGTGAATCTACCTAACCTGACATGACTTTCTGTAAAGCCTCTGATTTGCGTGTAAAAATTCAGGCGGATAGCAGTTACACTGAAAAAATTTGTGTTTCTTCAACCCTTTAAAAACTCCTGATGAGAAATCAGTATGCCCACTGGTAGAAGGAAGTAGCGTAGTGGTAGGTGTGCTTTATGCATTTGTAGGTAACTGCATTACTAAGAGGTTCTCACAAAGGCCAGTCACTACTTATTTTTATTCAAAGGCTTGTGGCGCAGGTGCTTGAACCATCAAGGCTTCAATGCCAAATCAGGTGTTCTGTGTTTGGCTCTGAGTGATGCTGAACCACAGGGCAGCCACCACCGTTCTGCTGGTGGTGGGGCTCGGTGAGGCGGTGTTGGCTGGAGGAAATGGCAAATTATGGCTCTTTTCATTCAGGTGGAGCCATGGGAAGGGGGCTGCACTGCAGAAATGTTGACTTTCGGTTTTTTTCACCTGGAAGTCACAGCAAACTTAAGTGACACCACTCGGACTGCCAAGTAGAAGTTTGCCCCGTATTTGTAGGGTTTGAAAAAGTGATGAAGAAAGTTTTGTGATTTCCAAATGCATTACTGCTTTTGAAGGCAGAAGAACTTCTGAAATTGAACTTCTCTGTTGTTAGCTGTAAAGTCATTTGTGCATATTGATGTATTACGTGAAGAATAGGAATGAATATTTCTGATTAAAACCACTGTGACTCAAATATTCTTGTACGGTGTTGCCTGGTTTATATAGATTTGCAGCTTCAGCTGTGTTTTGGTTTTGAGGACTTCTGTACATCCTTTGCACCTCAACGTAAGGTTTTAACTTGCTTAGAGTAGCGTAAGCTTTTATAAATATAGTCCAAGTGTTATAATTTAAAAACAAGTGGGTTTATAGTGCTTTGTTAATGAGGTCCCTGATGTTAATTTTGGAGTAATTACATGTTTATCCAGTAGAGAGCACTAATGACACTGCTATCTTTTATTTGACATTCCCATCGAATTATTCAGTGTTGTCTTGGAAAGCTGCACGATGGAGGGCTGGGTTGGGACTGTAGGGTTCTCTGTAACTCAGCGCATGGCTGAAGCTCAGCTATAAGTAGCTTGGAGGAAAATAACATGAAGCAGGAGTCTGCAAGAAATGCTAAACTATCGTTTACCTACAATTTGGAGTCGCAGACATAGTCCAGTCTCTCCTTTGCATTAAATAGCCAAGTGAAGGCCTTTAACGTGCAAGTTGCTCAGCATCCCTCTTTGAGCGGCTACTGCCAGGACTGTTGAGATAAATGGCTGACTGCTGGTGCTACAAGGATCTTAAAGGTCAATGGTATAATCATAGTAGTTCTTAGCTCTTTGTATGTAGGCAAAATCCTATCAGCAGTGACTAAAAAAGCATTTTTATTAATAATCTTTCAGTGTCTGCCTTTGCTTCAGAGCCAAGACAATGAGGCAGTTTATTGAAGCTGAAATCATAGTGTCATGGATGGTGTAGCATGAGTGAGAAAGACTCACTTGTCTTTAAGATGTGAAATAGAGTTTGTTGCCAGCAGTTTAAAAGTAACAATCCATTTACTATGTTAGAAAACTATATTGGCTCCATCTAAACAGACCCATGAAACCAGTTTCAAAATGACTATCTCAAAGTGTATATATAAAGTATCTCAAATTTTGTCCTGGGTAAAACATCTCTCACCAGGCTGCCCAGCAATCTGAGTTTTCTCATAATAGCTCAGTGAACTGCTCACCTTACCTCTGGAGTGTGAAGGTGCTGCTTGAAGGAGAAAAAGGTGTTTGATTTGTCCTTTAGGGTCACAGAAGAATTTTAATAATGTGACCAGTGTAAATTAATCTTCCTAAATATACAGGCAATGTAAAACAATCACCCTGAAAAAAGCATAAGTTATACTAAGTTATCTCAGTCTTGGACGAATTCAAGAATAACTGTCTGGAGACAATACCTTTATTACGTTGTTTGTAAGGGCTTAAAGAAGAAAAGCAACAGCCACACCGAAGCTGAGAATGCACTTGCAGTATTCACTCTAGGTTTATGGTGTTAGTTGATGTTTGGTTTGAATTCGGTTTATGATACCACAGTATTATCTCGGAATAAACTCCCAATTTTTAGCCTTGTTACTTCTAGTAGAAAATACTGTATCCAACATATAGGGAAAAGATCTAAGCACAAGTAAGATAGTATATTCTGTAAGTCAGAGCTGACATATTTCATTGCTCAGTTGGTAAAAATACATGCTTACAAAGATCCTAATTCATTTAACATCCTTGACTAATAATAAATTATTCCTAGCTACAACTGGTATACTTTTTGGGCAGTGATCAGCTAACAAGTGCCACTCCCATGCACTGTTTCAACCAATAATTGGTTATCTAAATAAACTATGTGACTTACATAACTGAAAAATCACATCTTTATGTTTAAAATTGAATCGATATGGAAAATCTGCTTGCTTGAGGGAGAATCTGTTTATTGGCTAGAAGAATTTTGTTTTTTTTCTAAATGAAAATGAGTATTTTTAAGAGGGCGATAATAGTTGTTGCTGGGAGATATATTAATATTGTGTAATTTTTTTTTATGAAATGCATGCAATTAATTCAGCTATCGCATCAGTTAATTATTTTTTGTTTTAGTCGTGTTTGTCGTTTGGTCCTAAAATCTACCATCTGGTAACAATCCGCATTAAAATATGGGCCTGCCTGAGATTAATGGGAGTCTTGCCATGGACTTCAGGATTTCACCCTGCTCTTCATCTTGCATGACTATTGCTATTCAGGGTGTGACAAATATACTATATTCTGCATCCTGATTTACAAGAGCATTTGCTGAGCAGATGTTGGGGAGTTAAACATGTTTGTTTCAATGCGTCTCTCTTATAGCAAGTGAAAAAGTGAGGCCAGATAGGTCTCAGGTGCGATGCTGCTCACGCGGGATGCTTGCAGCGATTACAGTTTCTGTTGAGTCAGAAACATCATGCTGAATTTTAACAACGCAGCTATAAACTGATGGATTTATTACTTCTGCTGTTGTGGTTAGGTGGGTGCACTGGGCTTCCAGTTCACCGGCGTGGTGCTTTTCTTCTCCAGATCACCACCTCTCCCTCCAGTGGGGTCACCACCACGGCACCGGTGGGGAGGGAGCGTGCCTTTGTAAAGCACTCGAGTTTCCATTTCCCAGGATAAGCGTTGGTCTAAATATACAAAATATTATTAGGTCTTGCCAATTCGTTTAAAATAATTAAATATTAATTTAAATAAATAATTAAATTAGTTTAAAATAATAAAAGAAAGACCTCCCTTGTCAATCTTTTTTTCAGTTACAGAACACCTTGTGCACTTGATCAGTTCAGTAACCTTCTGTAGGGGGAGGGTGTTTGTCGAAAATCCAGTTTACAATGAAGATAAAATAAAAATGCATAACTGGCATATCTTAGCCAGAGCCCACTGTGGGAGTCGCTCCCACAGTTATGTCTGGTGCTCGCCAACTCCTACTGAGCCTCGTATTTTCCCATTGCATTGTTTTTACTGATAGCTTCCATTCAATAATAACAGAAATCTTTGCAAGGGTGAAAGAGATTAACACTCCTTATAATTGAGTAAAGAAGTGTTAAGTAATTTCCACAGCCACCAAAGAATGTGTGGCCTATATGATAAAGTAATCTCATGATTTTTATCTTTTTACCGAAAACGGTTGGTGAGCATTTTATTCCATGTTCAGATACAAAATGAGATCCTTCCTGTTTTGAATCTCATTTGGGGAGGAGCAGTAAATGAGGGAGGAAGGCTGCCAGAGGATAATTACTTAATGTATATGTAGTCACAAGACTAAGCTGTACGGGGTTTTGTGTGCATAAACAATTTTTATGAGCAATAATATAAGGAAATAAAGCAGAATATGATAATATCCCTTTTTCTCCTGTCTTCCAAGGAAGACCAGTATGTGACAAAAACTGTTTAACTATTATTGCTGTTTAACTGGGAACTCCTGATACAGCAGCAGTGGACAAAAGCTGAGCTCGGTTTCTTGCTGGAAAAGTGTGTTCTTGAGATAACTTGCCTGCTCCGTAGCATCCCCCACTGCAGAGGGATGTTGTCAGCCTCTGGCATTCAGGCCCTTTAGACCCCCATGGCTCTGTGAGTGCAGAAGAGCCACAATAATAAATGTTTCCATCTGCTTCTGGTTAGGAGTTTGCGTCTCATCCTCTCCTCCACAGTGATCTGTGCACTTGAGACAGCCAGGCATGATTGTTTCCATTAGCAAGAACCAAGATCACACCCCGAAAAAGCCCCATCTGGTCCAAACCTGCTGTAGATTGCCTGCTGAGCAACACAGGTCATTATAAGATCATCGCACTGATGTCCCATATGTTGATGAGGTCCTCTTCCATACATTGGCCGTCTTGCTGTTCCAAGTCCTTTGCTGGATTAGCCCCGGCAGTCTGGGATGGTTCTGCTTGTGCGTGTATGGCTTTCTGCAGCAGTCGTGTTTTGCCGTGGCCACAGATGTGTGCAGTAAATATAGATTTGTATATAGGAGCCAGAATGGATGTGTGAGCTGGTCCTTGGCTTCAGAGCTGTGTGTCAGAAGAGGCACCGAGAATGACCGCAGGCTCCGACTGTTTGGCATGAAGCATTCAGCTCCTCCTGTGAGCTTTCCTTGGTTGCCCTGCTTCTGTTTCCCTCCCCTCCAGCCCAGTTCACCCAAGTCAGGTAATTTATGCCTGCCTACCTACAGGAAGGAAGGAAGGAGATGTGATTGATGGTGGTGGTTTTAGCTCTCAAGGTGCTCGGAGGCTGTGGCGGTGGCTGCCAAGTAAGAACCTAAGCCTATAAACACCTGCACATCATGCTCATGCCTCAACCATTTGTGAATTCTCTGAGAAGATGAAACATGTGGGAATGAAGCTTCGTGCTACGTCATCTAATTCCTCAGTCTACTTAATATTTGATTAATGCGGAGATAGGAAGTTGGTGAATGTTCAGCTTAATAAGCACTTTTAAATTTGGGGCTGAAGTATGCCGTTTACATGGAAAGTAGTTTGCTTTTTGGGGGAGTGCCTGATGGAGCTCTTTGTAAACTCTTCAGAGCAGGGAGCGTGCGTATGGCAGCATCTGACCGATACAGCTTTATGCATAGTTTTTAGCTCTTAATTTTCTGTGCATAAAGTTGTGTTGTTGGCAACATTAGTACTAAACAGTAGTCCGTAGCCTTGTAGAAATTTTTGTTGTTGTTGTTGAAACTACCATGTTGGTTTTCTTTGTTTGTTTTAAAAGCAGAAAAAAAGCCACTCAAACTAGCATGCTAGGACTTGTATTAAGGTTTCTAAATTCCACAGTGTATATTTCTGTACATTCCTCAGTCCCTCTTCTCTTCCATATGATCTCTAAGAGGCTGTAGAAGATGTTTCTCCTCGGCCTTTATCTGTACCCTGTGTCCCTATCAGTTACACATCCTTAGAAATAAGCTGTAAGGAGTGGGGTTTGCACGCTGACCAGAACCCCCACCTGCTTCAGAAGACATAAGCTCATCAACACGTTATGAAAAAAATTTAATTCTTGTGTCATCTTAAAGATGCTTGATGTTACAAGTAGAAGTTTAAAGTTTTTAAGATGTGTAATAGATATTAAACATAATACAGTGCCCAGCCCTTTCTGCAGAATAGCATTGACCAGCACACTGAAGACATGTGGAGAATTACTTCCATGTAGGAACTAATGAGACTAACTCAAATTAGAAATTAGACCAGTTGATGGTTTTAGTGATTCTTAAGCCCACGAATGTGTTGTAGAATCTTAAGATAAAGTTTCGTAGGTGGATAAGCCAAACAAGCAACTTGCAGCTATCAGAAGGGAGAGACATCATCCTATCCTTTCCTCTTACCTTGAGCTGGCTTCGGTGTTCGTGGCTGCATTTAAATCAATTTAAAGCACTTAAATGCCTTCCTATTCTGCTGAATGATCCCACAGGTATTCTGGCTTGTTTTCAAAACAGGGTGGGGTGGGGTGTTGGGATTTTTAAAGTTCTGCTGGGACAGTAAATTGCATCAAGCTACTTTGCAACTGGGCAAGTACTGGGGTCAGTGCAAGGGAGGGGTTGACCTGCACAGCTGGGCAGTGAAAGGAAGGGGTTGAGAAGAGGGAATTGGAGAGGGGAAGAGGGAAGCCTTCCATTTCTAGAAGTGCTGGCATGTTGAATTGGCTCAGTTTTATCACAGTGTTTGTACTTGTCCTTCCATTTATTACAGACATCCTTTCAGAAAGCTAGAGTGTGGAAGAAATTGGGGAGATCTCCTGCCTTTTAAATGAAGGATGCAAAATCCTGCTGTCTAATTAATTCACTAAGGAAATACATGTGTCTTTGTCTCATAGTAATGTGTGAAGATGTTAAAACTTGCATTAGCAGACAGAAGGCACCATGATAATAACATTAAAAATGGAGCTGACCTGCTCTTGATTTGTTAATGTCACTAGTGGAATTTGAGCTGATTTATCAAGATGAGACTTTATTATGCTTAGTACTGCTACACAAATAGCCCATAAATCATTCATCAGTTACATCAAATTGAAAGTTACATTTTGCTGCATTTTTTCTCAAACCCCTATAGGCATCGAAA
Source organism: Pampusana beccarii (assembly GCA_013399365.1). Taxonomy (NCBI): domain Eukaryota; kingdom Metazoa; phylum Chordata; class Aves; order Columbiformes; family Columbidae; genus Pampusana; species Pampusana beccarii. The sequence goes on along the minus strand of VWYH01004578.1, from coordinate 58,663 downwards.
ATTGTTTTGATCTGTGTTCACATGTAATAAAGCTCTTTCTTCCTTCTTCTATTACTGCATTTTGATTTTTTTTTTTAAGATTAAGGGTGTACCAGACTTGTACTGCCAGTAGTGTTAGCTTGAAAGGCCATGAGTTTGTGATGCTCACATGCCATTAAAAGGCTGCGTGCTGGCAGTCTGAGTGCTCTGGGAAAGCTCGGCATCCTGGATTGCTCGGGTCTCACTGTTCCAAATGATGGTGGACTATGTTTAGACTGATCTTTTCAGAGTAAGGGAATGCTGCAGGTTTGCAGATGAAAACTTGTCCCTCTCAAGTTACTCTGTTGTCTAGCTTTGCCCTTGGAGTTGAGGGTTATTTCAGCTCACGGGTGACGCATGTCCCTTCCTCCGCGTACCTGTGGCATGTACAAGCATAGATGTGATGATGGTTTTACTCTTCTTTTGCAAAAAGTGCTATAAGGCCTCCAGTAGTGCCCTCAGCTCCCAGCCTTCCTCCGCCAGCAGAAGCTGCTGCACGAGGGCCCCCACACCTGGTGCAGGATTTGCCTCTGGAGTAGAAGCGTGAGTGCTACCTGCGGCCAAATGCACAAGGAAGCATTTGTCATGGTTGTCAGCAGAGGAATGGAAAACAGCCTCGTGGTCTGGCTCGCGGGGCGTGAGGGGAGGGAGGACAAATGGTGGCTTTGGGTTGTGTTTTGTTGGGGTTTTTTCTGCAAATGGGAAGCAGCTTTTCTTCTCTGGACCGTGCCTCGTGGAAACAAACTTTTAACCGAGGAAGTACCCGGTTAGAAATGATTGACGCAGGGAAGAGAAATACTTTTTGCCAAACGTACCTTTTATGGGGAGAAAAGCAAGTAGAAGAAATAGAATAGTCTCTTCTGAATGGGTGCACAAAGGAAAGTGCAGATTTAGAAAAAGCTATAGCTCAGGAACAAGCTGGCTGAATGTACTAATTGAAACCAAAACACTGCCTGGTAAGTGACAGGGGACATCACAGCAGACCAAAATTAGCAAACATCTGAGCTAACCATACCCAGAGGGAAAGGATGCCTAGAGGGCTGTCGTATCCTAACTTCTAATACCTGCAGGCAAGCCAGTGAGAAAACTGTTCACACAAAGGGTGGATTGGCAGTGCTCTTTCCAAAATATTATTTTTGGGCTGCTCATCTCTAGTGCCTGGTGACGTGGCTTCAGGGAAGGAGACTGCACATTTGCATTTCATGTGAGTTCCTGAAACCATGCTGAGCCCTGGGGGATTCTTTATATGGTAACCAAGAAGAAGCCAGAGCTGCTAGTAAGGACAGTGTCCTCCAGGCGGTACTTATTAATCAGCAAAAATCCTTGAGCATTTCAACCTCTTTAAAGCGTTTCCTTTCCTTAAACACTTCAAGTGTCCCTGGCTATCAGCTGTCTAGGTAGTAGATATGCACAGATTGCTTGCTTGTGGTTGGATTGAAATGCTTTACTGCATCCAGCCCAGGAAAGCCTGGCCATTTTGTTTTGGTGCTCAGTCCGTCCCTAGGATTTACTAAGGGGACTGATACACCATTCAACATAGTAGGCTTTCATTCTACACGTGCACCCTTGTCCCCATCTGAGCTTCTCGCAGCATTTTTAGAAACATTGTGCTGAGAATGATTTCTTTCTGGAGTTGTCATTTCCTTCTGTTTGACTGTTGTGGGAGAAGGTGAGAATAAACATCTCTGCACGATGCATAAAATGCATATGAAGTATAAAAACAAAGCAAGACAACTAACCATGAGAGGAGTAAAGCTAACAGAGATGGGTGCTTTTATTGTAAATTTGGCTTGAGGGTTAACGTGGGCTCCCAGGGAAAGGAGGAAGAGGACTTGGCATGGATCAGATAGGGGGAGTAAGGAATAAACTGTTGAGAAGGAAGATGGATAGATGGATGTTTAGATGGGCAGGTGGATGAAGCTCCTGGAGCAGAATCCCAAATCACTTTGCATAACACTTTGGGAAAGTTGCCCATGATAATTGTACACCCCTGTATTTATGTACAGGAGTCAGGAATAATTAAAAATAAACAACAGAACTATAATGTCTTAAGGTAAATTTATAAAACAAACAAAATATGCCTATTTTATAACACTTTATGAAACAGCCTGGGGGAGTGGTTAATGTGAATTCAAATAACCTTCAGTCAACAGGACGTAAATGGCTCTGTTGATTTTGTGTGGTTATACCAACAGATAGGCTTTGTACAGGAGTTTTCAGTTACCGTAACCATAGAACAGAAATTGGCAATGTGAAGAGAATAAAAGTACGAATTTTGCCTAATTTAGGGCACTGAGAGAGGAGGTCAGATTGCCCAGGCTTCCTCTGCAGCCAGCGGCAGGAGGGAGGGATGGGCTGGTGGCTTTCCAGGAAGATCTAAAGCTCATAGAACTGAAACAGCTACAATAAGTTTCTAGGGTTGACCCTAAAGAAGAATCTAGGTGAACTATTTTTAGTGCCTGTATCAATGTATTTGTATGTCAGAGAACAAAGCTGGCTTAACGAGGTGATTAGAAAGTAAACTCTACTTACCTGGTAGTAATTTGGAGGGGTTGGTTTTGTGTGACTGGTTTATATATTGCCAAACAGAAATATGCTGCAATGTCAATTGTGTCTAAAGCGAGCCATTGATCCAGAAGTAACATCTTATAGTCTGTGAAAACCTGAATGCTGATTTTTGAAAAGTTACTTACTATACAAGAAAATGCTTTTGGATTATCTCAAGATAAGCATGATCTACTGAGAGTGCCAGGAAATATTCACTTTTTTAATGATCTTTTTATCATAATCTGTCTCTTATTGTCTTTTAGATGAGTAACTTAATAACAAATGGCTGAAGGTTTCTGTGATGGGGTTTCGGATTTTATTTTTTTTTAAAGTGAGAAGTTCAGCAGAAGAATCTGGGTGGGGGAAAGCGCCAGAAGCACAAGCCCAGTGTTGTCTTTCAGAAATCTCTTATCTGTCTGGACTAATCTGTATTCTAAGATGTGGTGCCCGTAACCTTCAACTGGGCATCGTTTCAGAGCATGGTGACAAGAGGTGGCTGGGACCACCCAGTCCCGTCCCCTGGCTGCAGCTTTGAGAGAGACGTGCTGCTCAGGATGAGAAGAAAGGAGGCTCCAGCAGAGTGCAAATACCACTCCAAAAAGCTGACTCTTGTTTTAAGGTGCTCAGGTGGACAAACATACAGGCACTTGTGTCTCACCAGGGCCCCAGAAGTGACACGGAAGCGAATGTGCAAGTCAAGCTGCAGAATTTTTGCCAGTGGCCATGTAGTTTCTGTACAAAATCTCAGGTTTCTGGAGTCAGAGCACCAATGAAAACATTACTAAAATCTCCGTGGTGGTCATCTTCAGCAAGGAATAGTTGCTCAGCAGGAGCTGCTAAATTAGACCTTAAGTAGAACACGGTAAAAGTTACTCAACTGACCTTCACAGCACGATAAAACAGGAGAGAAGGCATTATACACACCTCATGTCCCCAGGAAAGCGGGATCAAGTGACCTGGCCAAAATTGTGTTGCTGTCAGTTAAGCTGGTGGTTGTGCTCTCAGCATTATGTCAACTGCCCCGTGAAGAATAAAAGGGAAAGTGTAAATTGCTTATATAAGGCTTAGCAGGCAATTAGTTATTTAGGAAAGAATTGCAATAAAAAGAAGCCCAGTGTGGGTGTAAATGTGCGGTCTTTGAAGTCTGACTGTGATTATAAGTTATGCATACTTGTGGCCGGAGGAATGTTTCTATCTAGCGTGTTTCCAAAGTTCGATATTTTTAAAAGACAGCTATGTTTAATTTTAAAAGGAAACTATTCTGAATGCCTAAGCACAGACGTCACTCTCATTCGAAGTTGGATATGAAAAAAAAATAACACAGGAGAGCCAAGTTGGACTGCTGGGCTTTTGGGTCCAGCCTTTGCGAACTTGAAACAAGTGACCACATGGGGAAGCAAGCTGGAAATGTGGGATTCCAGCTCAGTTTCTAAGACAGCCAGCTCTTTTTCCTTCCTTTCATTTGTTCCCGTATGAAATTTAAGTGTAGATAGATACGCAGGTAGATCTTTTAATCTAACCAGGTAGATGGATTTACAGGAATTGAGACTTTTTTTTTTTTAATCTTGATCTAGAGGCGTTGTAGCAATATTTTACTGTTGAAAGTCAATAGATTTATTTTGTCCCTCTGGAAGATCCTCTGAGGGCCAAACTTTTGTTAAAAGCTTTGGGGTTTTATAGTACTTGCACACTTTGCAAACTCCGGAGTTTGCTCCTCTTTCTTTTTTCCCCTTCCCAAGATAATGAAAGTGCAAGAAACCATTTGTGCTGAAACACTCTGTGTCCTTAGGAAAAGCAGGTGAAAGACTAGGAAAGCAGAAAGAGGGGAAAAAAAACCCAATATTTGCTGCTTTGTGACAGCAGAAGTAACTGGACATAGAACTGCAGAAGAAAATCACATCACTGTCTCAAAACCTTCATAAAGGGCAATATTTATTATTAAGAATCAGGTATCAGTTAAAATTTGCATCTGAAATGAGTTATTTTCTGGAAAGTGGAGATTATTTTTTAAAATCTCTAGAATGGACAGAGAGGTTTGTTGTTTTGCTGCCTTAGCTGGTGATTGGGGAAAGTCCTGCACCGTCGCCCCAGACCCATCTGCCGCGATGTCCCCTGCGCGCCCTGGAAAGGGGAGATGGATACACAGCTCACGTGCCGATAGCTGTCAGGGACTTGGTCTGGCCCCTGGAGCTTCTGTCTCATGTGAAATTGGAAATTTAGTGTTGTCTGAACTGGGACTCACCATTCAGGGGGGTCACACTTGGCCCTTCTAGGTACGCTCTGTGTAACTCCAGCTCTACCTCATTTTCACCAGCTATAAAATAGCGAAGATAGTTATATTTCATCTCAGGCAGTTACGTGAATGTACAAATGACTGAAATCTTATAGAGATGGGCAATATATGGGGCAAAAGATGTAAGGAAATGCATGACCACGCGTCAATCTTTAGTGTAACTGCTGTGCCCACAGAAATACGTTTGGCTAAAAGTGATTGTTCTGTTGGACGGAAACTAATCCTTCTCATTTTTAAGCTAATGTTCACTAGTTTACAACGTGGCTGGTTACAGGTTTCTCCTTTGGGGAAAAAAATCAAATATTTTGAAAGAGGCATGTTACCTTGGCTTGTGTGCTGCTGTACGCCACTGCTGAGGAACCCATTGCAAAGTCATGGCTGGACAATAAGTAGCCCTGCTCTTGAGGTTAAAACAAGGTGATCATAAAAAGGTACACAGTCTATAGGTGCACTTTGGATTGTATTTCTCCTGTTTTCAGAGTCCATAAATAGAATGGAAATTCAAGAAATGTTCATTTCTTACAAGCAGAATTTAAAGACAGCGTGTTCTCTTGTGTAAGCAACATGTTTTCAGTAAATTGTTTCAAGCTGTACAAATGTGTTTGCCAATCCTCAAAGCAATCATTTACCGCCAGTTTTTTTGGATGATAATAAGATTAATGATAAAATAACACTGAAAACAATTTTTAAATAACCGTAGGGATTTCTTATAAATGTATAAAACCAAGGAAATTCTGACTTAAGGCAGCCAGAGTGTATTTAACTTGGTCTTGTTTTGCTTCCCAACTACAACACAGACAATCATTCCTTAGGAGTAAAGGGTCTAAGCACATTGATAAAAGCACAAACCGTGTGTGCTATTTGAGAGAGCTGTAAGCACAGCGGTGCTAAGAGGATGTTGTGTTTATCTTCATTACAAGTGGCTCTCTGTGTTTGTTAGAGTGGTTCAACAGTTTTCAAGAAAATATTATGTATTTTATTTCTTCTGCTTATTTTTTAATACCGTGTGACTAACATTACGTCTAGTTGTCATCAGCTTTTTCCAGTGCCCGAGTTCACAGTAGAAGAGTGATAACTGTAGTCGGACTTCAGTTTTCCAAAAATAAAAAGTATTGCTGTATAATACACGAGAATGAAAAGTTTAATCTTATATTGAAATAGTAATCTTTCTATCGATATAACTTCTTTACTATACAAACATTTGCCATAATTATTGTGCAAACAGTGGTTATACATTTTCAAGATAAAATATAGTAATAATTTCGTATGATTTTTATTTATATAAAGGATCAAGAGAGAAAACCCACAGAAAGACTCAGCTGATATTGAAAGAGGTCTGACCAAATACTTTTTGGGAAATGAATATGCCTGTTTACACCATATAAACTTTAATCTCAGTGGCTAACTTTATAGAAATACCGTGTTAAAAGAATATTACTGTAAGTCAGTCCTTGGTCAGGAAGTCCCTTTCCAATCTTAGCGGTACTCCCCCACATAATACAAGTTCAGATATGGGCTGTGTGAGATCCCTTTGTTTTTTCTGTGTTTTTCACAGGTAATCTTTATTTTGTACGTTCCTCATTCTGGGAGTGCCTGACTGAGGCCTGAGATGGATTTGCAGGAGTCTGAGAATGCGCAGCTACAGCTGTGCCAAGCCATGTGCTCAGAAAACTCCAATTTTACTTCTTGGCTGGATACCCAAAAATCAATGGATACATTTGGCTTTAAACTTCATGTATCTCACAATGCAAACCTATATAATGGCAATAATTCTCTGCATCATTTTTATACTGTATTTTTCTTAAAGGAGAGTTTTTATGCTAAATTTTTTAAGCTTATGAAAGATGCAAACAAGGAAAACTCAATTGTGTAATTGTACTGAAAATAACAGGATTTGTCAGCAGACTAGAAACTTTAAATCTGCTGCACAGACCTGAAACTTGATCTGAAGGAGCAATTGTTAGAGGTATTAGGTTATAAACCTTCCTGCCACAGAAAAGTCTTCTGAAGTCTAGTGTGCTCATTGCAGACTGCATCTCTGAAGAGTTACATTACAAAGTTCTGGAAAATCTCTACTGAACATGTGCAAACTGCAGTTTTTCCAGACATTTACTACATCACTAAATTGCATTTGATTTTCAAAGGACACTCCTTTAACTCCCATCCCCTGAATTTCTGATCCCTGCTCAAAGCTACATGTAGGCTAGAGTTTTCAGATGAAAGATTTAGCATCAGGAAAACAGCATCTCTCTTCTCAGCTGCATTCTTGGAAATTACTATGAGTTTTGGCAGAAAATGTTATTTTTTAAAAGGCTGAAGAAGCCTCATGGGATGAAAGAAATCGGGTCAAAAAGTTAAAACTGCAAAATGACAGACAATGCAAAAAATGGGTCTTACAATGAGAAGACTTGGGCAGCTAACATAATAATGATCCTATTATATTACTCTGTAATTAGATCATTTCTTCCTGAGATGGCCAAGAAATAAACCCCTATAAATACAAGTTTATGTGACACCAGTGAGGAGATACTACCATGTCTTGCACAAGTTATTGCCTGAAATCCAAAGATGTAAATGTCTGGGTGTTTATACACCTGAGCGATAACATTGAAAGACCTATTAATCCTTTTCACAGTCAGAGTTGGGGATGTAGAAATGTCTCAGAAACCATGAGGTGTAACTTGTTTCAGAAGACAGTACTTCCCAAAGTGGTATTATCTATTGATGTCACAGGCAGTGTTGACTGAGTTTGTGACACCAATACAGTGTCACCTGTTCAGCAAGGTGCCACAACCCTTGTGGAAACTGAGCATCTAAAGGCTTTGCAGAGCTCAGCTTTGTGCTATAGGAGGCTAAACAAAATGTTGCAGTCTGTACATTCAGAAATCAGATAATTAGGTGAAATATATTTAGGAAGTACTGAAATGCTTGAAAATGCAACTCTTGAGGTTGTTGTGAGTGTCCCTAATGTAGTCCTCTTGTTTGGTGTGCATTATGGTACGTTTTTCAATGGCATGATCTCATAGTTATCTTTCCTGTATCTCCCCTTCACGTGCAGAAATGAAAGATGCTGCGTAGGCTTCAGATGGTAGGTAATAAGTAGGTCACTAGCTGAATTGTGAAGACTAACTATCTCACAGCTAATGAGCTCTTTGAACACTCCATTCACTTCCTAAAGGCAGACTCTGGTGAAAAAAAAATAGTTTTTACTCATTAAACTAGTGGTGTTATCATAGTGCTCATGTGGAAGGGGACTGAACAGCAATTGTATAGGAAGTTTACGTTTGGGCAATACCTGGTTTTAAGAGAGCTTGATTTTGTCATCTTAATTGTGTGGGTGGGGCATGCACAATTGTTTATGTCTCATTAACATTACAGAAATTAACGAACACTCAAAAGTTTTTTCCTATCTGTATTGCATTCTTTAGTCGATGAGGATTAACCCCTTTTGAGGCAAAGCTTCAAAAGGGAAAATTATGTATTATTAAAATAACTCATTTTAGAGCTTTGTATTTTCACTTAGATCTTAATCAAGTTATTATTGTCATTAAAATATTCTGAAGGGAATTCAGATTTCACAAGTATGGATTTTTTTTCTGAGCCGCTTTTCCGTGCAGAGCAAGTTAGAAATGTACATACAGCCTCTAGTGGGACTTAGTGCTTCTCATAGTATTTGCTTACAGTTTCTTCAGTAACTCAGCTGGAGACTTTAGTAATCTCTGAAGTCTTTGCCACATTTGTTTCTCTGACATCTCATAAAGTCCCAGTTGCAAGAGAGTCTCTTGCTAAGTCTTCTACATACAATTTTCTTATGATTGTCATAAAGGTACATTAAAAATCTGGATTAAATTGGCAAAGCAAAATGAAATAGCTTGGGACAAAGCTCCTATTGCATGCTTAAGTCCCCTTTCTGTGGGTAAGTGTTACAGGATTCTCACAACAAGGATGGATTGCACCTTTTTGCATCTTCATTTTTTGTTTTTATTAGTTTAAAACCATCTTTTAAGTTAGTTTAAAAACATCTAGTATATCAGGGATTTTTAAATTGAGCTTTGTAATAGCTGTCATTTGTATGCTCATAAGCCCAGAAATACTATACTCTGCTTGCTTCTGTGGCCTTTCAGTAACTATTAGTGAAAAGCTTTGCATACACAAACGTACAGCAATCTTTTAATGCAAGCTACAATAGAAATAACCGTCTCCCCCCTTCCACACACACTTATGCCATTCCCCCTCCCCAGCATTAATTTTGCCCCTGACCTCTGGTTCCATTAAAGTGTGTTTATGATGAATGAGCCTGTAGTATCTAATGTATTCAGAACATTATACACCAGGCAATAAACCACAGGAGGAGGCTGGCGATCACTAGATTTCTCTCTTTGGGCTCTTCTGCTTGCTTTCAGCCATCCAACAGCCTTCCTCTGCTTCGTGCAATAGTTACTAGTGTTAATGTTTGCTTTTCTCCTTCAGTCCATCGCTGAGTCTGTCCCAGTTGCCTTTTCTCCATTCTCCACTGACTGCCTTCTAATTTTCTTTTTGTTTTTAATCAATAAATTTTCTAGTTAGCATAAGTAAAAAATGTATGCGACACTGATCTCCTCCCTCTGGGTGAGTTTGTAAGCTACCAATGGCTTTAGAAAGCTGCACATGACGTGGCTTTGGGACATCTGGTAGCTCGTGGCTGCCCACAGCACAACGTCTGACACCAGTGCAAAGCAGGGAAGCCTAAAGCCAGTTTCAGTTCCCACTTACACCCTTTGAATCTGACATAGCTGACTCTTGATTTATAGGGATGCAAAGCAGACTGGAAATGAGCCAGCAGCTAAGAGCTGAGAGCTCCTCTTGCTGGAGCTGTGAGGTGTGATGCCAGTCAGCTACGGGGTTCCTTTTGGCAAAGACTTTTACAACTACCGAGTCGCTGAATACATCTGATGCAGTAAAAGATTCTTTTTAATTTTTTTTTTAATTGCGGATCTGGCTTGTTGGAATTGCTGTTTAAACAAAGGAAAAATGCTGGGACAACTACAGAGTCTATAAAAATACTGTTTTTGCTGACAATGTAAAGTAACCATAGTGAGCGAGGGGCTGCGTGGGGCTTAGCTGCCTGCTGGGGTTAACCCGCAGCAAAAGTGTAACAGCGTTAAACTCCTGGCTGGGTGCTATTCTAAGCCACTGGAGTCCTAGGAAGCAACGTCCTCCAGATGTTGTTTAAAACAGGACGGGATGCAGTCCCAAGATCACAGAACCGCCGAGGCAGGCAGTCACCTCTGGAGCTGGTCTTCTCCATCCCCTGGTCAAAGCACGGTGAGCCAGGGCAGGTTGCCCAGGTCTGTGCCCATGGGGTTGGATATCTCCAGGGATGGAGACTCCACATCCTCACTGGTCCCTCTACAATTTTGCCTGGGAATAGCTCATAACAAATGCTAAATAGAACACACTCAAACATACTGTTTTTCCAGGAATTTAGGAAGCATAAATCTCTATTCTTCTAATAAAAATTCCAACCTTAAACTTGCATCAAATAGGTTAAACCTTTTAGACCAATTGTAGCTGACTTTGAAAGGGTGTATTACATACAAAATGGATGGTAAAGTTGCTTCCTTATTCACTTGCTCCAATCGAGCTGCTCTAGAATATATTTTTTTCCATTTTCTCTATGTGCTATCTTTAGTGACCTTGCTTTAGTGACCTCAAAAGTACAATGGGCCAAACTCTATGCTGTCATATACGGGACTGGAGCCACTAATAACAGGTCTTCTTTCAGTGATCCACTGTTTCCCAGCAGTGCTGCAGAAGTCGTGCACCTGCTTCCATCTTCAGTGCATCACAAACTTGGGTGTAAATGTTCCATGGAGTGCAGAAGTACTTTTTTAAAAAAAAATTAAAACAAAAAGAAGGCATTTTCTCTCTTTGACAGATAAATGGCTACCAGACTGCCATGTGGTTGAAAAGGCTTTGTTTGTAAAACTGGTAATATGATGATGGAGTATTTTGCCTGCGAGTAATGGATTGGAGTCCATATCTATTGGCCAGCAAGTTGATTTTGCTAGTTTACACTACTGTAGTGCTTCCAAACCCCCCTTTATGGTGAGGATCCTGTTATGCCATCACCAGAGGAAGCCACCTACCCTACCCCTCCTAAAATGGCTTTTATGGTCTATAAATTAAATGAGCACAGGGAGACCACTGGGGATAGAAAACAAAGATATTTTTTTTTAAAATAAAAAGATATTTCCATTGCCCAAGAGATTTGGAACCAGATTTTCCAAAATTCAGAGTTGTTTTGCGAGCTGAACACCTACCCCACATCCACTTTTCATCTGAATAATTTATTTTTTTTTCCCCCAAGGTCTTCTTAAATATCTTTAGTAAATTAAAACTAAGTATTGCCAGCTCCACCAACAACTTTGCCTTTATGGATAGTCCATTAATAACTTCTACTTAACAGAATAAAGTAAGAAAGTAATAAATTCAACCTTCCTTTCTCCCACTGTGCAGTCCACTCCCTTGCACAGAGTTCAGCTCTCAGTCCAGACCACCCACATCACGAGTGAATGCTCTGATCTTGCCCTCCAACCACCTGGAACTGGATAACTGCCTTTTAAAATAGCCTACACCCTCTTTTACTTCCTAGCGTCTCAGGTATATTTTTTTCAGTACATAAATGCTTTGCAGACAAGAGCAATATCCACTGTACGGCTAGAATTATTACTGCAATGTTTACCATCTGGGGAAAAATACAGGACAAAAGCCATCAGCACACAAAATTATACCTCATTATCCATTTATGCACAATAAGAAAATCAAGCTTTTAACAGCGAACCTGAGGAGACAGACTTGCACACCTATAATTCCTGTGCTTCTGGAGCCTGCAGAAACTTTGGGGTACACAGCCTCTTGGTTCAGAAGACTTTGTGTTAACTGGTTGGTGCTTAGGGAGAAACCGGTTCCTTTAATCTGCGAAATGCCCTGGTGATTTGGGCCTCACAAATCCGCAAATAAATGTTCTGGAGAATCAAAATCTCTCAGTGGCTGTTGTCACTCACACCATTCTTAGATGCTGGAGAAGAACCAGTCCTGTCAGTCTTAGGACTTCTGCTCTGAGAGAGGCAATACTGAAGGGAATGGCCAAGCTTGACAAGGTTGGGATGAGGGACCTGAGAAGCAGCACCACAAACTGTGAATGGAAGGACTTCAGCTTACTAGCTCCTTGGCATACCACTGAAAGCAGAAAACAGGCTAGAATGATATAACTGTAACATGGACGTGGGCCTGTTGGAGAGAGTCCAGACGAGGGCCATCAGGATGGTCAGAGGGTTGGAACACCTCTCCTGTAAGGACAAGCTGAGAGAGTTGGGATTGTTCAGCTTGGAGGAGGCTCCAGGGAGACCTGATAGCAGCCTTTCAGTACTTAAAAGGGGCCTGTAAGAAAGATGGGGACAGACTCTTCAGCAGGGCCTGTTGCGACAGGACGAGGGGTGATGGTTTCAAACTAAAGGAGAGGAGATTTAGGCTAGACATGAAGAAGACATTTTTTACAATGAGGGTGGTGAAACACTGGCCCAGGTTGCCCAGAGAGGTGGCAGATGCCCCATCCCTGGAACTGTTCAAGGCTGGGCTGGATGGGGCTCTGAGCAACCTGATCTGGTTGAAGATGCCCCTGCTCATTGCAGGGGGGTTGGACTAGATGAGCTTTGAAGGTCCCTTCCAACCCAAACTATTCTATGCTTCTGTGATTCTAATTATCAAAACATATCTAAATGGTCACTTCCCATCTGCTTAACAACTTCAGAGATGGGGTCTAGGAGGAAAATTACCATCTATGCCTTGGGAGAGAAAAAACTTTAACTTCACATCTTCTGGAAGTGTACCTGACTGCAAAAAGGGCCAGAGAGAAGGGTCCTGCTCATGGAATCGCTGAGACGAACTTGTGAAAAATAGCAGTTATCCATGGAAGGCCATTATGAGTTTCCACCTGAGAGCCTCCATTTTTAGACATTGTCACAGCATCAGCAATCAGGATTGTCCATAATTTCTCTACTTCCAACCTGTGTTACATTCAGAGAAAACAGCAGATTTTTTTAGAAGATGATATTTTCTGGTGATACACAGTGCAGAAGAATGAGGATTAAGGAAAATAAGAAACTGCTGGTAAGACATCAAAAGTGAAATACTGATCGACATCTAACTGCATGACTAAAAGATCATTCACTGTAAATGATGGACTTTGATCAAAAATTGACCCTAATGATTTGTTTGGCTTTTATTTTTCAAATGTTCTCATCTTGTTTCTGGAAAAAAAAAATATGTGATAACAACAGATTTGTTGTGTGCCTGACCTACATTCTTCGAGTTTATAATGGCCCAACCTAGCCCACATTCACATTCCAGTGTCTCCTCCTGAATATGCCGAAGCACCTTCCAGATGTGGTCCATACACTGCTGCTGCTGCTGCACTGCAAAAGTTACGCCAAGATTTCTTAATCACAAGCATTAGTTTTTATTTAATTTAGGATTTTGCCTTCCAGTGAACTTGTCTTTTCATGGTGATAAAGCCAGTTCTACAAGGTGCAAACTGGAAGCCCTTTGAGTTTGATTTGCTGCTGGCACAGGAGTCAATCACCACTGCATTAGCATCAGTAGGAGATAGGGGCTGAGAGGATTGCAGACCACCATCAAGCCAAAGAAAATGGAGGAGGGAGAAACACAAACAAACTTGGGATTTTCTGAATTAATCATTCCTTTTATCCTGGCTTATTTGTTTTGTCTTTCAGATAAAAAAAAAAATCCATGGGATACAGAAATTAATACATTTTGGGATTTGTGTCGCAGTATTTTCAGAAAAATTACAGTTCAGCACTGATGAAACAATGCCAGCTATGACTGGAGACAGAACAATGTTTTTTCATGCCTCAGTACCTGTTTTAATGTGTTTTACAGTAAAATTCAGCTCCCCTTACTAGTCAGGACTTCAGAAAATATGTTAGGTATTCATAGGCCTAACATTTTAAGTTTGTTTCTCTCATTCATGCAAGAGGCTAAACAATTTTTTTTAAATGGGTTAATGCAGTTTTTGCTATTAATGTCTAAAAACATAACCTGTTTTACTGGACTAGATAGACACTTATTGCAACACCGCATTTTAAGGTGCATTCCACTGCTTGGAAAACACATACTTAGTCCTTTGGAAAAGATCTTGTAGAAGTGAGAAACTAAAAAATGTGAACCTCATCAGTTTTTAAAGGCAGTACATTTCCTTTTACTTGACGGTTGCCAGGAACTTTTATCCACTAAGAATATACACACATACGTATATTCAGTTTCCTCACACAGATCTACACACTTTGAGATCGCCAGCAGTTACTGGACTGCAGAATGATAGTTACACGAAATACTGCTAAGCTGATCCCTCAGATCCTGAAAGACCTTCCATATAAATGGAAGCTAATATATTGTTAAGCAAACTTTGTTAGACTAATTGCCTACTGAAGGGACAAAAAAAATCTTTCAAAAATAATAAAAATTAATTTAACACACTTGATGTAAATTGGGCAGCCCTTACTCTGATGTGCTTCTCTTTCTGGCATGACCCTTACTTACGTGTCAAACTGAGATGAGTGTGCTGATAAAATATTGTGGTAATATAATATCTTTCTAATAATTGGAAATTCATTGTATTTGTTATGTTGATATTTAGATATATTTTTCATAAGGGATTGTTTTTCCTTGTGTATCCCTCAGACTTTCTTTATGCTCCTTCCATAGTACTTCGCTATGTGAGCTGCACAAAGATTTCTGATAATAACTTTTATCAAATGAATTGCTTTCGCTTCCCCGACCTTGCTATGATAACCTTTTTATAGTTATGTCCATTGCTGTGTCTGATACAATCAAAGTATATGTCCATGGCTGCTTAGGTCTGGAAACAGAGTCTACCTTTCCCTAGTAGTGTTGCTAATGTTAGTGCTTTTCTTTTTTTCTGACCAGAAGGCACACAAGGATATTTGCCAGCACCACATTTCAGATTGTCCAATTTTCCTCCTTTCAACAACATTAACTTCTTGTAATTCACATTCACAAGGCCCTGTGGGAAAAGCAAGCCTTTTGTCAGACATTTTGAGATGTCATGTTTTTATTTTGACTCTAATTTTTGTCAGGGAATTTAGCTGAACATGCTGTTCCCAGTTTTTCCCCAGTTTCTTTGGAATGTCCTTCTTGGCTGGCTGTATGTGGTTCCAAGCTAGCTGAATCTGCAGTTCATAGTGACTTTTTGCTCACCTTCTGCTTTTATTTAGAATAACTCATCTGAATTTTGTTTTTACCACATTTGGTGATGGCTTCTCGCTCTCCGATGTTATTTACTCCAGTATTCATTGTATTGTGCATTCGTTGCATTGTGACTGCCAAAAAGAAGAGCACGCTATTTCGATTTCACGGCTTTCCCCCTTGCTGTCACCAGTTGTTGTGCACACCATGGTCAGCTGCTGATAGTGGAGGTTTGCGGTGAGCTCAGGGAGACACTGAAATTGTGCCTGCCAGTGTTGTTTTCCATGGACAACACTGAACACAGCTGATTTCAGACCCGTTAGGGGAAGGTCCCATCAAAAGCACTCCCTGCACTTTTTGGTGACACAGTGAACATTTCTGATTTCATAGCAGGCAACTTGATCATGCCTAGGGGTGACGCGTTGGGTTCTGTTGTTCACTGCACCCTGCGTGCAATTCTCTCTGCTGAGCAGAAACTATTTGCTTGCAGTATCAAGGAACTCATACAGTTATTACAACTCCTCGTATCTCCTCAGGGAGAACAACTCCTTTCATCCAGCCTGTTAGCCAGTTCCCAGACTGTGCTGGTATGACTGAAAACGAGTTAATTTTCTTCATGCAGTTAGAAACCTTTATTTTTCATAGCTAGCATGGCCATTATTTAGACTTAGTTTGAGAACAATAGATAGCACCCCAGCTCAGAGTTCATCTTCTTAATTGCTCTGATCTGAGAGCCAAGGACACTCTGCTCTGCCCACAGGTGTGAGGCACCGAGGAACGGGGACATGGATGGGGCAGAGCTTGACTGACATCCAGACTGATCAATAGGAGTATTCCATCCCATTAGTGTCATACTAACTATNGTTTCTATTTTATATATATATTTACTAGTAGTGTATTAGTATGTTGTTATTTTATTAAACTGTGTTTATCTCAGTCCAAGTTTCTCCCTTCGCTTTTGATTCTCTCCCCTATTTAGGGGGTTGGTTAGGTAGGGGGGTGAGTGAGCGGCTACTGTGGTTGTATTGCTAGCTCAGGCTAAACCACAACACAGACACGTACACAGTCAGCTATACAGGACCAGGAGAGATCAATATTTTGGTTTGCCAGTTGCTTTTCACAACAAGGTTTCTGGCATATCCTCTCTGCCTGGTGTTTTCTTCCCCGGGCTCCCTTTTCAGAAGAGAGCCCCTGCTTCCTCTGGTCAGTTTGGTGTTGTCCTTGTCATGGTCCTCTGCATATCTACGAATTGAAAAGAAGAAACTCCCACTATTCCATATGGCTCTACATCTATACATAGAACATCTTTTAAAATGTTTGGTCACAGAAGTAAGCCTCCCTCACACAGAAACTTCATTTTGCATATTATGACATCAATTATGTGTTCGCACAAGTTCAGAACAGTCCATATTTTGGTGCAGATGTCAGTACGTTTTCCTTCCCCACATGTTTGGTTCAGCGCTGTCTCAACACAGCCAGCAGCTTTCCTGTGTACCTTCCCCAGTTTGCCATATGTTTTGCAGAGGGCAAGTCTTATCACCCAGTGACACGCATAGATTTTTTTTTATTTTCTTAAGTTTGCTTTGGTTTGTTTTGTCCTAGTGAGAAAAAGAAAAACAACAAACAAACAAAAAGGGCAGTTTGTGGATGCCACTGTGTGAGTCACATTTCCTTCAGCAATATGTACTCCATCTATGGAGAGAAGGGACGATTCGTTTAGGTACTCTTCTGCTGGATGCTACCTGAGGTAGTCTCATCCTTTCAACATCATAGCCAACTGATTTGAGTACTCTCTGGCAAAGCTTTAACAGTACAAACCCACATTTTCCTGCTCATTTTTTCTCTGCAAAATTGATTTTAAAATAGTGCGGTGTCACACACCAGTGCAAAACATAGATGCCAGCTTCTAACAGCTTTAGCCCATATGCATTATACTGAGAATTAGTATTTAAACACAGATCTCATCTGGAATTATGAATACTTTGAATAATATATTCAAAGGAATTACTGGAGAGAGTCCAGCGAAGAGCTACAAAGATAATTAGGGGTCTGGAGCATCTTTCCTATGAGGAAAGACAGAGAGNTTGAGTGTGCCAGGGCCCTGGAACCGGCTGTCCAGAGATGTTGTGGAGTGTCCTTCTCTGGAGACATTCAAAACCCGCCTGGAGGCCTTCCTGTGCGATCTGCTCTGGTGACCCTGCTTTAGCAGGTGGGTTGGACTGGATGATCTCCAGAGGTCCCTTCTGTGATGTACATCTCAAACGCTGACTGTTACTCAAAGTTATCGGAAATCTGTCTCTTTGGTTGAGTTCATGGGGTTTCTAGTAGAAGGTGCTGATTTACCCCAGTTTAAGGTGTGCCAAGAAACATTTTTCTGTCTCTGTAGGCCCCGTGTACATCTGCTTGCTCCAGAGGAGAAGCAGAGATGTGAAGTTCCCCTGCCATTCCTTGGTGGGCCAGCCTGGGAGGCTGTCTGTGCCTGTCTCTATCCTGGGGAGGGGTTGTGCTGAGTCTCTCTACCCCCAGATCAATGCAGCCAAGAAATGCTCCCATTCTGTGAGGAACACAGATGACACAAGAAGCAGCAGGGGAGTAAGAAGAACATGGACCAGCGGAGGTGGCCCTACCTGTGGCTGTAGAGCCAGCAGGTTTGCTTCACAGCTGCCCATGTTCCCCCTCTGCCCTGAACAGAGCAGACTTCAGATGACAGCACCATTAACCAGAATAAGAAAGTTACTTAGTTTGGATTTGATCAGAGGGTTTCCAGCCACACTGGGCATGTTGGTTGTCCTTTCTGGGGGAAACACCCCTGCAAAAATAACCTTTCTTTGGAATACACCACACTTGCAGATGGCATACTCTCTGAAAAGTAGGGAATGATGTATTCTGTTTTGGACAAATCCCAGATGGTAGAAATAAAATATTTCCCACATCCTTGAAGTGAGACTGAAAAATTTAACTGTCACCTGCCAGTCGACCAAAGAAGAAATCAGATCTTGGCTTGGTTAGATCAAGACTATGCATTTATTAGACCAGTCCTTCTGGGCAGAGCTACTGAGTGCCGAGACAGAGAAGGTGATACCTGGGGGCCATTAACCTTGAGGTTCACACCGAGCCATACCACACCATTCCGGAGTGTGCTCTGCTCCCAACCTGAGAGCAGACACGACTCTGCAAGCCAACAACACAGTCAGGAACGATGTGTGATGCAGAGGCAGAAAGCCAGGCTGATCATGAAGGCAAACGGCGGAGAGTAAAGATGAAATAAAATATGTAATGGGGCAGATGAACTAGTGAGGGGTTAATACGCAAAACTGGTGAGAGGGAAGATGAACACAAAGACAAGGGGGGAAAAGACTGTGCCAGAAGGAAATCTACTGTCCAGACAATAAAAAGAGAAAGTTGGGCCCTTGGATGCAGGACTTCTTCTCATAACCCTGGGAAAATGAGGAAAATCAATACGAATATAGGAGTAGATAACTGAAAACTGAGGGGAAGATAATGGTAGTCCTGTAGATATTTTAGGCAACCTTCTGAAGTCTTTGAAATGCTGATAATGCCCAAAAATGCACGCAAAGTGATAGATATTCCAAACACAAAGACAAAAATCTTTCTTTTAGATAACCACCCTGCTCATTCCTTGAAAAATCTCAGAAAGCAGAAAGGCTTTCTAGATAGATTTTTTTTATGTCTCAGAGATAGGTATTAATTTAAGAGGAAATTAGTATTTTGTAAAAGAGTCTTTTTTTGAGTTTTAACTTTCTGAAGGGTCAGTTGTCTTTGAAATTAGTTGAAGAAGTTGAAGTAATTGGGATTCGACCTGACTACCATATACTTACTCTTCAGCTCCAAAGTGAGGGGGAAAATATGTTTAGGTTTTGTGTGCTTTGCCTTTTCTGTAAGGGGTTCAGGAAGCACTCCCTAACTTCCCTTGGTGAAATGTTGTCTCAGCCATTTCACCAAGGGGACCAACAGTACACAGCGGATCTTCCTTTTCTAGGGAAGGGGTTTATTTTGAGGTTAAGGGAGACAGCTACTAGAAAAGAATCCTATTTAATAAAGAAACAAGCAACTTGTTTGGCAGAGTAGACAAAAAAGGCCTGACAAAGGAGCAATAATAGCGTTAACCTCAGGCTGTGGGTGGTCCACAGAAGAAATGTTTTGAAAGCCAGTTTGCCTCTCCTCATTGAGCGAGGTGAGAGGAGAGAGAAAGAAAAAAATATCTGTGCCATTGCTGCCTGTGAATTTTTTTGTCTTGTTACAGGAAAGACAAAGGAAACCATGAGGCCAACTTACTCCCTGCTTGTGACTGAACATCCTATTCTTGTGGTCATGGCAAAAACTAAGCGGTTTACGCTTCCAATAGTCCCCACCCCAAGTTCTAGATTTCACCAAGAATACTCTGAATTTAATTAACCACTTTGTTCCTTAAATCATTGTTTTTCAAGGGAAATTTAATTTAAAAGATGTATTTATTACTGAGTAAAATCCTATGCTGTGCAAACAAAATTATTATTGTTTGAAATATTTCCCGTCTTGTTGGGACTACGTCCAGAAGTCATATTTTGTCAGAGCCAAACTGAAATGGAATGACCGATGTTCTCTTCCAGACCTAGTAATCCACTGCTTCAAGGGCCAAATCCTGCTCTCAGCTCCACCACTGTAAATTCAAAGCCACTCCACTGACTTCACATTTGGCCCTATATGTGGAAAACAGGATTTCACCTCCGTGTCATGTTTTGCTCAATTTCTTCTTGGATTTCTCTTTTGTCCATTTTGCTCTCAGATTTAAAAACAAGAATTTAGTCCAGCCAGTAGATTAATTCAAGCAATAAAGAGTCCATGTAAAGTGGGCCAAAAAAAAAGCTGAATCTGGAATGTGCTGTTGCCTGGAACTGAGGTCCAAAGGCATAAAGTGTCTTTTGCTCTGGCTGACGGGAAGCAGCCTCCTGTTATTTTTGTATTTTTGAAGAAGGGAGAGCAGTTTAGTTCATGCTATTGCATGAATTAAAATATATTTTAATTAATTTCAAACATCGGGAACTGTCAGCTCTAAGGATCTTATTTCATCACGTTTTTCAGTAAATTGTTACCATGACTGGTTCTGCCTTAGGAGCCAAGCTGTGCCTGGTCCTTATGTGTGTCGGGGAAGGAGACTAAGTAACCAGCCTTTCCCCTAGCACGGCTCACACAGAAGTAAAATAAAATTTTAGTCTGAGCCTTTCTCCATATTGTGAAAAAGGAGGCAAATAAATGGGTCGGGAAATAGTTTTGCTAAATTGAAGTATTCCAAAATCATGAGACTGATTGAATGATAAATTGTAGATCTATATAGGACTTTGCATTCATCTTTCCAAAGTTTTGTCTACAACCAGGAAACCTCAGAGCTCTTTAGAGAAGAGTGGGAGCTGAGACTTTCGAATGTCCCCATGTTGACATGTCTCTGGAAGAACACAGAAGTACGGGATTAGGCAACAAACATTGTTTTTCAGCTCTATGCTAATTACTGGAACCAGCCAGACTTCTTGCATGTGCAGGGAAAGTAGTAGAAAGTAATCCTGTCCCAGAAAAGTAATCTCTTCCCTATGCATGTGAATTCAGAAGCCTATGACACGATTTATTGTTTCCTTAATGGAAATTAAAACTATCAAATATGTTATTACAAACATTTCTTACAGGCAATAACATTAGAGGTGCAGAAGCAACTGCAAAGGATTATCAGTGGTCACCACACTTAGCCTTTGAGAACTACCTAAGCAAAATGTGTTTTTGTAAGAACACATTGCCTCAGGGCCTAACTTTGGTTTCTATTGAAAGTGCAGATATGTTTGGTCAAAAGTTTATCAAGGCTGCCTTCCCGTATCAAAAATATATTCGTCTCTGCTAACCACATTCCCATCTGCTTTTTATTCCACCCTTGGTTTTTTTCTGCCCTATAAAGTTTTGGCTTGCTTTATATAATTTCACAGGATCGTGTGTGTGACAAGAGTTCCTATTTATTGCTGTTATTATTATTACTATTGTTGTTAGGCACATCCGATTAGGATTTAATAGTCTTAGGAAATCTATCACTGAGACGGAACTAAATGTACTTCAAACCTGTAGGCTACCCAGACCGCTAACCAGAAAAAAAGGGCTGAAATGTCCCTCGGTGGCCGACAGCCTTATTGTTACTGCCTGTCCCGTGCCCATGGAGCCCACTCTCCCTTGGCAGGGGAGGGGGATGCTGAGCAGGAGGAGCGGGGTGGGAAGTGGATGGCAAAGTAGTTGGTTGCTTTGCAACTCCTCCCACAGCAGAGTCTGCGCTGCCCCTTTCCAGCTCTTATCAAGAAACAGAAGTCGAAAAGCTTATCATACCCCAAAGGAGATGTCACACGTGATGCGTTGTTGGTAGCTACTGCTCTGGGTTTTATCTAACATACAAGTCATTGAACAAGCCCCATGGCTTCTTATAGCAAAGCATTCGTGTGCAAACAGCTGACTAGAGAAATGGGAAAACTTTGAGAAAACTGCAGCCAGCATGGTTTTATGACCACTCTGCAGGATCTCAGGTTGTTTGACTGTAAAAAACTATTATTATTAAAGCATTTTTTTGGCTGAGATTTTCTTTGCAGCAACCCTGCTTGTCGCTGCCATCACTTGCTCTCACACGCAGAAGAGGCAAGGGCGCAACACCTTCTATTTCTCTGTGACCTCCTACACCCTTTGCTGCTCACTGGGACACGTGAGAGTGCAGCGATGCACAGAGCAAGCCTGGGGCCACCCTGCAAAAACGGGGGAAAGAGGGGTTCCTGTTCCCCAGGTTAAGTGGGGAGATGGTCCATCGTGTTTCAGTAAATTGACATGGGGAGAATATACCTAAAAGCCTCATACAAAGCTTAGTACTATGCAATTTTTGAAGTGAGAAGCAGGCAATGTGAGCAGCAGAGAAATGTCAGGTAGGTCTTTAGAAGGGATTGCTACTTCATCAGTTGTGTGTTTTAAACACATATAAGGATTTTTTTTGTTAGAAGTGCCTGAGAAAGACTCTGTCCCTCTCAGTAAGCGAGCTCTTCCAAAGCCTTCTCCAGAGTGTAATTGGGGTAGAAAGGAAGTGGGAAGCCCTGAGATACTGCCTAGTGCATTTCAGGACGAAACAAGACAGCATTATTTTTTAATTTCCAGTACTGGTCTAAAATAAAAACTCAGGATAGAAAATTACACTCGAAACATTCAATGATCAGGCTATTCAAGCTAGATTTTCACTCAGTTTAAGGATCATGCCAGGGATTGTTATAGTGCTTGTCAAAAAACATAGTCATGATCGTTTAGACAAAATAATTGCCTTTGACCTTTCCTTTCCTAGTGAATAGTCTTCCTTCTGAAGAAAGCAGACTTCCTAGTGGTGGCAGTTCTCCAAAATGGTATAGAAGTACTTATTCATTAATGACGTGAAGTGACTGACATTGGAAAATTCATATTAGGTTAGAATTTGTGCTATTTTAAGTAAGTTACAAGAAGCCCAGTCCTGATTTCTTTCACATAAAAGAACTGATGGCTTGAATGACGGGGGGTGGAAAAAAAGAAAAGAGCCAATCCATGTTAGCAGAGAGCAGTACATCCATTTTGTGGATACAGCACTTAGCGCTCTGTCTGTGTTCAAGGCAGGTGCACTTACTGGTATGTCCCATCACTGGTCTTCCATCCAGGGGACCTGTCGGAGCGTGATGTGGCTCCTGTGCAGCTCAGGTGGATTTCCCTGGGTGCACAACATAGTCTTATCCCCACACAGGCTTGGGATGCCATCGAGCTGTGCAATAGGAGCTGGAAACCACTGCCTACACGGGCAACCTGTACACTATTAGCAAGCCAAATGCAACTATAATGTTTTTATTTACTGCTGTGGTCTTGTTTGTTATTGAGGCCTCATCTGTCCCTGCCTTGACTAGTACAAATATCAAGAGAGGATGTGTCTGGCCAAGGTAGCTTGGATCTTAATATACAGTGTGTTGCTAAACATGGGGCTCAAAGATGCAATATATGAAATTTTCACAGTGAGAACCAAATACTACTTTAGTCCAGCAGGTGTTATTGCTGTTTGCGTTATTCCTACACCGAGAAGCCTTGTCACATTCCTCACTAGGGCATCGCTGAGCTACCTGCAGTTCAAATGATGATGAATGACTGTGGTGTAAGAATTGAGTTTAGACAGTGAGTCCAAATTGACTTCAGTGCCCATGCATCAGTGTAACACGAGGTAAGATTTTGCCTGTGGGAGGAGGCAGCTCCTTTAGTGGAAGCTGGGTCAGATGGCTGCTCCCAGCCCTGCTCCTTCCCTGTTGCAAGTGGAGGGAGTAGCTAGAGCTAAGGGAAGGTGCAACTCCATCTTCCTTTCACTCTGGAAATCTCGGCCGCTGTGTGTTCCCACTTCTCCTGCATATATATATATATTTTTTTTTTTTTCCACTCCAGAGCTCTCAGAGGACAGATTTACAGCTTCCCAGAACTGGCCGATTCCTCAAAAAGATGTTTCTCCTCCGGCACTTCCCCAAATTTGAGCCTTCACTTGTGAAACCTTCCATCAATGGGTGTTTCCACTGTGTGTAAATGCATTGCCACTGTGCACACCAATGTCTGCACAATTAGTGTAATAACAGGTTTCATTTTCAAGCCTTCTGCTGGTGAAACAGTGTCTGATACAGGGTTAATTTTTTATATAGAAAGAGCTAGAGAGTGTTATCGCCCACTCTGCCGATATGTTATTCATTCATACAAAGCAAAGACATTCTTTCTTGGAAAGCAAATGAAGAGTTGATGCAACTCAAAGTCGATATGAGCTTCAGTCAAGAAGGTCTCTGTAACATACCATGACTTATTACATGACATGTGATACAGCTTACTGCTGGCTTTAGAGGAAGATTAGAGCTAATGAGATAATCTTGAGCAGCACTTCTTAGGCTTGGCTTAGTGTTTGGGAAGGTTAGTGATGCCAGCTATCTGAATCTGTCAAGATACTAAATCAAAAGCTATTAGGGTATTGCTAAGGCTCACGGTACAACTGGCATGACGAGATCAGTGGGATTCAAAGGCTGCGTGAGGGACTGTCTTCCTTGGCTGCTTCTTCTCACTGGGTTTGTTGGGTCCGTCCCAGGAAACGTCACGTTGGGGCGACAGCTGCAGCACAAAGCTGCCCTGGAGCACCTGCAGCTCCCCACAGCCTCTGCAGAAGAGCGCTCCGTGTCCCAGCACAACCTCTCCTTTCATCAAATTGCTTCCTAGGTCCCGTGTGCCACAGCGGACCCCAGGGCATTCAGCGGGACAGAGGGAGGAGCCCTGAAATTTGGAGGCAAAGGCCCCTGCATGAGCAGAGAGGCCATGTGGTTACCATTGCCTTTCTTCTGTAAATGATAGAAAGCAATGCAGAACAATGCATAAAGCTACTACTGTTAGTACTGACATATTGCAATAGTACTAGTACTTAGTTGTTTCAGTATCATTTGGTATCATGTACACTTGCAATTTTGATTACCCTATGGTATATTTCCCCCACCAAAGAAACACTATTACAGGGATATATACCATCCCTTCCACAAGCTGCACTGCTGCATCAGCAGTAGCAGGTCTTGGTGCCCGTAATAATATGCCCACAAAGGCTTTGCAAACCTTTATTAATTGTTTCAGTGTATGAGAAAAACATAAATAAAGAGTATTGATTATTTCAGTCTTCTAAGCTCATTATATCTGTGGATACTGAAAATGCTTTTAAGCCCAGGAGGTTACATAAGGCAAATCTCCCTCAGTAATGCACTGGAAGATTACAGGAATATAGTTATGGAAATACTCACGCATGCACCTTGGTGGTGTTCCTTACAATGGGAAGACTTATAAATCAAAGTGATATTCGCTTTACTCGATCACTTAAAGAATCTGCTGACACTTACTAGATCGCTTGGAAAGCTGCTGACATTCTAAACCGTGTTGTTTTACCGAAGTTATTTTGCTGATTCCTGCGACATACGGGCTTTCCTGCTGTGGGAGGTCTGCCTGGGTTGATGGTGGTCCATGAAAACTACCAGCGTAAGGAATTGAGCTGTAATTGTATCGTACGTGTGCATAGCCCTGCACTCTGCAGAAAGGAATGCCACACTACTTAAGTGTTTATCAGTTCCCTATCTACGGGTAAGCTAGGAGAGCTGCTCCTCTTATCTTACCAAGCCCTTGTTTCTGGAGCTGAAGGTCACAAATTCCAAAAAGCTGGATCACAACGTCGTGTGAGCCAGCGTTTGTGTCTGTGGCCTCTTACCAATGGCATCTCGTGTTTAAACTGAATTCCTGTCAGTGTATCTATGCTGCCTGGAACTGAAAAACATTCTCCCCTCACGTAGAAAAGATCTATGCAGCGACTGAAGCGTTACATCGTCACTTGCTGCTTCCCAGTGCCTGTGCTTTGCACCTTTTCCATACAGTTACATCGCAGCAAGCGAGAAAGGTCCATTTAACAACTGTCATATACGGCATTTATTATGGACTGCAGCTGTTGACAGTTATGCAATGGGGATGAGAAGCATCCCCATAAAAAGCACTGGGATGAAGCCTGTGCCTCACATGCAGCCTGTCTAAATCCCCGAAATAGACTCAGGTAGAGCACGCAGTAATCAGGAGTCTAAACAGATAACTGCAATCTGAGACATTTTAACCACATTCTGTAATATTTTTAATGCATAATCCACCTACCCCAAGCAATTTCACTTCCCCATCACTAGTGCTGTCTAGGCACTTTGACTACAAAACAGCAACTGTGACACGTTTCTCTTTTTGCTGTTTTCCCTTAAAGAAACTTAGGAAATTGCATTTTTTAAATGCCGAGTTACAGCTTGTTTAGAGCAAATACAAACTTTGCACCATGATATGGTCTCTCATTTAAATTTTTATGCAGCTTTGAAGAACATGTCACACACTTTCCACCCTTGGTTTAGTACAGTGCAAAATTATTTAAATTCCCACTGCCTTCAGCAACTTGCAGGACTTTTTTTTTTTTTTTTCCCCTGATATTTTGGCAGGGGAAACAGCAGTACAGAAGAATGGTCATGTAAGACCAGATTTATAGTTGCACACAAACTTTTTAGTATTTTAACTATATAATCATACATAATCATGATGTCTCCTTGCATCTGGGTTTTTCAAAGTGTGTTATGTAGAATAAAATACATATACTTGCAAACTTACGCAAATACGAAGCCGGCACAAGTTAACTTCTGCCGCTGGTACAAATGGGCCTGGGTGCATGCTGTTTGTTACGCACATATTCAGCACCCCAGTCCTGCAAGGCACAGTGTGCTCCCCCAAAATAGCTCAGCTTATCCCAGTCAAAGTCTGCCCATCTGGAGAAGTGTGACAGAGCAGTGTGTATCTGCGTGCTAAAGTAAGTCTTTAATTAGGTTTGGAAAGGTCAAATACAAGATTCGAGAACACTCTTAAAGTCAACGAAGCCGACCTGTAGCACTGCATCTTATTTTTACATATTGGCTGAGGTTTTTCCAAAAGCATTACTATTCTAAGCATTTCCAAACCAGAGGCCACACTGTTATTGATTGTTATTTGCACGCTTGTAGCAACACGGACCAACTTTTTACTGAGCTGGAGAAACACAAGTGGTGTGGCAGCAGTCACGGGAAAACTTGGCAGTTGCTTATGGCAAGAGGCTGATCTGGACGTAAAACAGACACAGTTTTAGCGCATATTTTCTCTTTACCAGATCTCCATTATGAGCACTGCTGTCATACTAAATTCCTGACGTGAGTCAGAAAGGGGCTGAAGTAGAAGAGCCTCCAATGCTGTCCCCCAATCCTGCATCTGCTGAGAGGTGTAGTGAGTAGGAGCCCCCAAGACTCTGCCCCATGGCTCTTCATTCCTCCTGCCCCCCTGGGAGGAATGAAACTGGCTTCAATGCCTGAGAAGTCCTGGAGTTAGATCTCAACGCAGGCAGAAAGACACTCCCTGCCTCAAAGAATTTACAATCTGAGACAAAAAAAACCCCAAGGGCAATAAAAGCACTGCACTCTCCTTTAGCTTACAGCTCTATTTACTTTTCCCAGTCTTTAGTTTTCATTTCTGATTTTTATGTCATCTGTGTCTTTGCTTGACTAATAACATCAACACTTGTCCTATAGTAAATACACCTTCCTTGATTGCCTGCAATGTGGTTTTGTGAATGTTGTAGCTAGATTGCTACAGAATAAAATTAAAGCAAAATCACTGTTGCCCATTAATATCAATAGACTCTTAAATCAGATTCTTTCATGCATTCCTGATCTGTTTTTATTAGATATGTGTGTTCTTATTATGATTACAGGATGTTGCAACTAATGGAAATAAGCCATTGCAACAACTTTGACATTACTAGTGAGGAAGAGTTCACATTTCATCAACTTGTTTTATGGGAGCCTGTAATTATCTATTCATAAGAAAATCTGAACTATATACAATTATTATGCTTTTCAGTTTTCATCCAGAAAATTTTAGTGTAGAAGCTAGATCATTTTCAAGAGGAAGAAGAGTATATCATGTGCTATATTGAAACAAGATACTGAGTTACACTGAAAGAGATTAACTGTTTAACCAGAACAGAACGACCTCTTCTTGCAAGTGAAACCTTTATTGACCAAAATGTGGTGGTGCAAATTTTGCTGTTTTGCAGTGAAGAGCCTGATTCTTCCACATAAATGGAGATGTATAGTCACTGACAGACGTAAAAATGATCAAGGTCATAAAATACAGCCGAGGTTATGATACTTCTCACCTTATTATATGAATTGATTTCAAGTCACTTTTAACCTTTGGTTAGATCCTAGATAGGTCTTTATCGAGCCTGCACATGCGTGTAATGGATTAAGAGTTTAGCTTATTATCCCTATTACTGTATCTGGCTTTGCTCAATTAGGTGTGTTGGGCACTTTTGAAATGGGATTAAACCCTTCATTTTTTTCCTATGGAAAACTCACCTACAGCTGTGCCAGGAAAAGAGAAAACATACCATTGCCTTCATTCCCTGGCACACTGGGGAGGGACACTGCAAGCATTGGGAAAGGCACACCAGGGCAGCTCCTTTCCTGGAAGAGTCTTGGTACAGTGGAGCAAAAGTTGTGGGGCTACTGCCAAAAAAATTAAAAAAGATGGGGGTGTGGGGAAAGAAGAAGAGTTCTCATATTGTCTTGAAGTCCACAGCTGTCCAAAAGTTATTTGGTGTTACCCGTCCTCTCTCACTGCTCAAGCTGTTTGCAGAAAGAAGTCTCCAACTTCCTGCCTTTTTAATCAAAACGCTTGGTTGTTTCTAACGAGGATTAGCACAGAAATGAGTGCTGCAAACTGCGATCTTCCTGCTGTATGACTGCGGTGTTCTCAGGGAAGGAGCCGACTGCGCACACAGAGTTGCTTGGGACAGCAGGATGGCGACGGATGGGACACCTCCCTCCACCCTCGCTCCTCCTCTCGAGTGGGGAGCGAGCTGAGGTGCTGCGCTCGCTTCACAGCCCGGCGAGGCACGGCCTCTTGACAGGGCCACGAGCGCCCTGTCACACACCCTCCCCAGCACTCACTGCTGGAATCGTGTGGCTGACCAAGTCACCAATAGCTTTATTTCTTACCATTAGGCTTCACGGACAAGGCGATGGCCCAAGCAGTAAACCGGGTTTTTCTTTTTTACCCTCAACCTCTGCCCTGGGTTTCTGTCCTCCCGATGAGATGGGAAAAGGTCTTAGCCAGAGGGGAGAGACAGAGCTCCTTCCCATCCACAGTAATGTTTCTTGGTTCTGGGCACACAGTTATGATCAGGTGGAAGAGCTACATTCGACCCCCTCAAAAAATATTTTCCGCTTATTGATTTGTCTACCTCTACTGCATCATATTTTAAAGGATCTAATGTGGGAGACACATGGAAGATAGCCTAAGTCATTTTTGTCCTCTGCAGGAAGGTAAAATTTGAGTTTGCCTGCCTTTCTGAAAAGCCTTGTGCTGCCTCTGTGTAGAAGATTCACACATTAGACAAATTAAGAAGTAAATTAGGAAATTAACACATTAGAAATATTAAGCAGCAACGAGCATAACAGTGAATTTTCTTCAGCAATGCACTCTCTGAAGAAAAAAAGTCAGTGCTTTGCCAGACAAACAGATACAGTGTCTGTGAAGTTACTCAGTGGGTAGAGTGCAACGCTGATCTTAAATCTTTATGTTCAGGACAACATACTGCATATGGGGTTGTGGGTGAGCTGTTTTCTTGTATGGACAATCTTCTCCTTTTGGGGGGATCTAATGTCTCAAAAAGAGCTATTTCTTCCTTCTCTCCTTCTTCCTAAAATGTCGACCAGCAGCACGCTGGAGGAAATGTCATGATTAAACCAAAGAAGTAATTCAATAATCTCCATCCACATTACCTGTTTTTACTTGTTGGGGTGTAGGACCTGGCACGGGAAGGGTTCAGCGGCTGTGAGCCTGGCTGAAAGCACTGGCTCTCTACAGGCCAGCCTTGAGCTGCTGCTTTGCACCGTTTTGGCCACATCACAGCAGCCTCCCAGTTCCCTGCGTCTGCCCATGCTCTGAGGAGGTGAGTTACCCACAGGTCACCCCATATTTTCCTGTGTGCAACCTTCTCCCCATTTTCCCATGAGGATTTTGTTTGGATCACTGATTTCTTCCACATATAAAGGAAACGCTACCAGCTATCCAGCTTCTAGAGGAACAGGAATACCCAGAGGAAGCTTTCAAGCCGTCTAAAAGCACTGGGAAGAAGCAGCATTAAAAAAATGAGCATTAACATTTTTAATGAGAATCCTAGTCGGTGCTACCCTTAAAAAAAAACCTGTTAATCACTACCTAGCAAAATTATGATCTGAATTGCTCATTAACATCCAAACTCTGCGAGTTTAATTTTTCCTCAAGAAAAAAAAAAAACACCACTGGAACACTTTGTGAAATATTCAGTGCAGGTGACGAAAGACCTTAATGGTACCCGAGGCCCACACCAATGGCCCTAGGATGAACCTCAGTGGAGTGCCTTTTTCCTGTAGTATTTGTGTAATTGATACTGAATGGCAGGAATGCCTGTACCTGCCTGCCTGCCTGGAGCGGTGATTATTCTGGAACAGATTTCAGCATTCAGCAAATGAAGTGACCAATTCAAGATTATGCCATAATAGCTAAGCCATAAAAATGAATCTATAAAAATAAATATTCGATTCCTGAAATAGCAAATCCTTTACTAAAGGCTTACATCTCAAAAACCACAGAGCTATCTGTCTGTGAAAGCCCACAGTAAATATGGACAGCTTACAGATGAGCACAAGATTTATAGTCTAGAAAAAATGGTGATATTAAATCCTTTAAAATATGATGTAATAGTCTCCAGTAGAGGTAGACAAATCAATAAGTGGAAAATATTTATTTTGGGGTCAAACATAGCTCTTCCACCTGATCGTAAGTTTCCTGTGAACAGTTTAATTCATGTTTTTTGCAGACTGGGGCCTGCTAGTGAATTTTTCACAGTGACTCTTCACATATCAATATTAGATTTGTGTGGCTGATCAAGCAACTGTTTTATTTCTTACCACCTTAGATGACCTTGTGGACAATGTGATGGCCTAATCAGTGAACTGGGATATTATTACCCTCAGGAGACAGTGGGAGGTGGAGGGATAGAGATAGGAGAGAATGTATAGTGATTTTTAGAAAACTTAATTTTTTGCCTTTAAATACAAGTGGAACAGTATATCTGATCACCTGTAATTTAGAAATAGTTGGTCACATCCTTTGATTTTTTTAATTAAAATATTTGTTTGTGCCTGGAAGAAGCAAGGTCTATAGCCTGCCATTTCAAATCTGATTTTTTCTTTCTGGTTTGAGGAGTACAGAAACATCTGGAAGATGTAATTGAAGCTCAGGCAACATGGTATGTTCCACTCAGCTGAGACAGTCCGCTTTACTCCACTACAGTGCACTCCTGACAACACAATGATTGTTGCCAGAAAACATCAGACTGAGCCTGAAGGAGTTCAGATCTATGAAAAAGATTCTTCTGATGGAGCCAGAGTCCAGTCTGAAAACTCTCAAAATGAAAGAAAATAAAAGAATGAAAACCTTGCAAAGAAAAAAAAAAAAAAATCTATGTTCTCCCGTTTGGAAAGGCAGAAAAGAAGTACACCTTTCTGCTTCATATTTGGGGATTTTAAATGCTGTAGTTATCTTAGACACTGTGGTAGAGATTGATAAAATAATAATAATAATCATGATAATAATGGTAGACACACATTTAAATCTCCCTAGCTTCAGGCTGAAGTTTCAAGCCAAAGCAGTAAAGGTTTTATAAATAACTACAGAAAGACTATGTCTCTCCTATTTGCTCTGCCCATACAAGACTGTCCTGGCTTCAGTACAACTTGTTTGACTCTGGCCCTCAGATCTTTTAATCCAATTTGTAAATTCATTAGACCTCTTATTGATACAGGCCAAGGATCTTCAAAATTGTCAAAAACACTAAAGTGAAATAGAGAGACAGAGAGACAGAGAGAGGTCGATCAAACAATCGATCCCCATTCAGGACTGGTGTTCAATTCTGAGACTATGGTTGCTTTCCTCACTCACATGCTAAGGTTTCATCTTACCTAACTTTACATGTCACAGGCGTGGCTGTCTACCTCTAAGCTCATTGTTTAGACTCTTTTTCGTAATCAATGAAGATGAACGAGCACTTCAAGAACACAATTCACCTAATCAATTTACACATCTGCTTTTGGAAGAGATGAAATGCGTCCTAGTTGTCTATGTCTCACCACTGACTATAAAGGAATATGCAAACCACCACACTGCAGGTGACTACAGTGAGATGAATCCCAGCCTAGATGACTTGCACTGTTGGTTGGCTTAATGTAGTCTGGGCCCTAATGTGTCACCCTGTAGTCTGAGAACATATTAGAAAGGCACCTTCTTGCTGACCTCTCTGTCTTGTGATGGTAGGTCCTTTTATTGCAATCTTCAAAGCCATTTGTGCGTTCGTTAGACAGACATGACCTCACCAGCATCTTTTTTTTACTGCCTATGTTCCCATGGTTTGACTGTATATTCTCACCGGGTATCAAAAATATTCCAAGACATTTGGTGACTTTAATTTTTGATTTAAAAGACTTACTGGGAGCACTGTAGCATAGTTCTTGGATTAATCTGTTGGGGGAGACAGGAGCTTCAGCTAAACACATCTTAGCCCTGCCTAGCAATCAGATATTTTCCTTCTTTCTTCAAATACCTGTAGGTAATATTTTTATTTCTCTGTTTTTTTTTTTAAATACCAGTTGCAAGGAACTGCTTAAGCATGGAGATTCTAACAAAGAAAGGTAAGAAAAAGCAGAATATCTAGTTGATATAACTTATTATTATACTTGCATTGTAAGCTCAACTATTCAAATTGTTGTATTGTATGAAAAATCTAACCAAAATATTCTCTGATACAAGCCTGCTTTTTTTTTATGCTGTAGCAGAAACCACCAGCCTGCGATGTCTGCATATTTGCTGCCTCTTAGCTTTTACCTACTCCCCAGGTACTCCACATTGCAATAAATTTCTCTTTTGGGAGGTGTTCAACACATCTTCCACCTTGTGTTTTTGGAAGACAAACCATGCTCAACCAAACAGCTTGTGTGACGCTTTCTTGACTATGCACAGCATCAGAGTGTTGGTCTCTTACATGACCATGCATTAATTTTTGTGAAAACATGGTAATCTCTACAGTAATTCTTACTTCTATTACAAGACCAAACCAAAAGTGTCTCAACTATTAAGTTTCCATTGTACCTACCTTGCAAAATGCTTCCTATGATAGAAAAAGTCCACTCATTTTCAGTACACGTGGACAGGTGCAAAGGTATTGTCCCCATGGAGGAAAAATCTTACTGATTAATTATTGAAAAGCATAGACCTGGTGAAGTTTCTGCATGACTGGCCAACTAGCCAGCCTGCTCCTTCTTCCTTGCCTAGGCTAGAAAGAAAAGGGAAATTCCCTTGCGTGAAGTAAGGTAGTCAACTGATCCCCTGGCAAAAAAAACAGAGGGCAAACATTTACCAGTGAATTTCCATTCCAGAAGCAAGAAGGAGAGTTTCCTACAAAAATCACAAAGGAAATCTCAAGGTGTTACACCAATGCAGAACTAAAAACTAGTTCTTTTTCATATGACTTCTGCAGTATACTCTTGCCTTTGTTTGCCTATGTCTGTATTAAAATGATTAATAGAAAAAAGACAGGAGGTACCTTAACAACCAGTAAACAACCCTAAAGTGTGCCGACATACAGCCATCTTATTTAATTATGTCTGTTTTGTATTACTTTCCTGAGTCTCTTTGCAAAGTAATCTAAATAACTATAATCTGAAAGAAACTGTAGATAACACCACCCACAAACTGACCAAAAGAGTTCCGTAGATTAAATTTACCTGGGAATATTTTTGAAATCAAAAGAGAAATATCTGCCACGAAAACAAATGTTTAAAAACGTGTTCTTTTCAAGCTTAAAAGTTATCTGTCTTTTTGCACTGATACATGGTTGCATAAACACCTTGAACGTGTTTTGGGATATAGTTTGACATGCTCAATTTTTTAATTAAATTATTTTTTAATTATTTTTATTAGGTTTTTTAATTATAGTGTTAAGTCTCTTGTGTCATAATGAAGCACAAATTTTGTTTTCAAATGTAAGCAGAGGGCACAGAAGATTTTAGGGATCACTATAAAGAGCCACAGCTGACTGTGATTGCAATGCGAAACTACAGAGGAATGCATAGGTTTTCATATTGGAAGTGTAATACAAAGTCAGGAGCTGTAGCAAGCAGCATCTTATTATGTGAGTCCAGAATTTCTAAGCTATTTGCATGAGAAATTAGCGTCACTTATATTTTTAAGAACAAATGCATATGAATTTAATCTCTTCTTCTATCAGCTCCTGTTTCCTTTGTCAAGAGGGCTTGGCAGACGAACCACAGGCAAATGGATTTCCACATGACCTACTTTATGTGGTGAGATGTATAAATAAGTCTACTCTGCAATTTTGTAGAACCCATTTAAAACACATTGAAATGCACTCATGAAAGAAGACAAAGTCAATGGAGGAAGCAAGGCACCTTGCACGTGGTCGTGGAAGGAAGGTGGTAGCTGAGATGGAACCCCTGTCAGAGGAGCCTGAAATCCAGCACAACGAGCTGGAAGGTGGCACAAGGGCTGTGACACCACGTGTAGTTGTCACACAGCAGGGCACGGTGTCACCTTGCCAGTCAAAGTGTGTTTTAGAATTATAGAATCATGGAATAGTTTGGGTTGGAAGGGAGTTTCAAAGGCCATCTAGTCCAACCCCTCTGCAATGAACAGGGACATACGCAAGCAGATCAGGTTGCTCAGAGCCCCGTCCAGGCTGGCCTTGAATATTTCCAGGGATGGGGCATCTACCACCAGTCTGGGCAACCTGGTGCAGTATTTTACCATGCTGAATGCAAAAAATTTCTTCTCCTCATTTCTAACCTGAATCTTGCCTCTTCTAGTTTAAAATCATTACCTCTTGTCCTGTTTGTAACAGGCCATGCTAAAAAGTCCATCCCCATCTTTCCTGCAGGCCCCTTTTAAGCACTGCAAGGCCACAATAAGGTCTCCCCGGAGCCTCCTCTTCTCCAGGCTGAACAACCCCAACTCTCTCAGCTTGTCAGCGTGGTTTTTTCACCACAGCATCCGATCACAAGGGTACTGGTTTGAACGGCAAGAGCTATGCAGGGTTCAGAAATGGCAATAGGCGTAGCTGTGCTGTCGCCGGGCCTGAAGAGGTTTTGGCGTTGTAGGCGGTGAGGATGCCCTCTGAGCTCCCCTCTCCAGCGGCTCTGCTGGGAACATCCTCTTCTTGGCCACAGGCAGCTTGTGCAGAAACACTGGCCTTGTGCAGAAACACAAAAGATCTCCGTAGCGCAATTAATTGAGCTCAAAGGACCTTTATCCTCTGGGTTTCCTGAGTAACAGCACACTTGTACACTGGCAGGGACAGAGCGAGGGGAGAGGGTGGTCATGTCCTGACGTCCCTCAAGCCAGGGACTCGCCCCGGGGGCATTTGGTACTTCCAAGTACAAGCCATGTTTCAGATGACTTTCAGAATGGACCATTCTTAACCTCTTTTAAACTTTCAGAACAAAAGTGTAGCAGGAAAACTAGCTGAAACATTCATTCTTGACAGAGATCTTTGTGAATTTCATCCTAATTTCAGGAAATTATGGCCTAGCCTAATTTAGCTAAGGATTTTTTTCTACATGGACAAACTGGCTGGTGTAACTATTTCAGTTGTGCCCAGCTCTCTTCATAGACAGTTTTACATCTGCAAATATGCAGATGTTAAGAGTCAGACCTAAATATTGTGCTGTTTATGCGTTTCATTAGTGTTCTTAATTGCTTTGGTTTACCCTAATACAGGATGCCTGAATTACGAACTGTGGAGCATTGCTGGTTATGCACAGAAACCCAATGTATTAATATTCCTGGGCTTTCGAGCTGTTCACTTACTTGAGAAGACAGGTAGAGCTATGCGCAGCCCTCTCTCGAGGTGATTAGTGAGAGCCCTGGTGGAACTGTAAATGGGTAACTCAAATGGCTGAGAGCAGGAAGGGAAATTCATCGTCATGACTAGAAAGGGAGCAGTCCATCAGACATCATCTTAACTAGTCACTTGGAAATCTCTCTTTGCTATATTGTATTTTCTCCAATTTAACAATCCAATAAATCATTTTTATGTCCAGTGTTTGGGCTTGTCATTGGACTCAACAAAAAGGTATGGTCTAAAAGGCAGTTTTTATTATTTATTGCTATTTTTGACATTAACGCCTTTTCCCTAACCTATGATTTATCGTTATACGGCAAGGATGAAACCCGCAAACAAAATTTGTCTCTGGATAGCTATTTTCAAGAAAGTGAATTGACAAACTAATATATGGCAAATATATGACAAACTAATGCTGGACTCCAGGCTAATGCTGTTTTAACGTGTTTCAAAACACAAATGTAATGTTTTGAAATCTGAACTCAGGAATAATTTCGTGCCTTTGGACCAGGTAACTTGTTTGGTTGGTGCCTCCATAGCATCTGCTTAAGTCAAAAGAGACTGAGTTTCTTTGATTAGCCCTCTCAAGACATGAGTTAATTAATGGGATTTAAACAAACCATTGGATCATCCTACAACATCCTAATGCCAATGGCATTTTTAGTAAGTTCACTCTGATTCCACATGTTCTTGCTCTGATGATACTAAATTGTCTCCAGGATTCTAAAGGAAGCTTGAAAATTTTGTGGTCTTATCTGACACTTGGAAATAATCTCAAATGTTGAGATTCTTGAACAATGGCATTAGTGGTTTTAACAAAAGAGCTATACTGAAACCAAGCTTGAAATCTAAACCTGACAGTACAAGTTGAGTTCATGCTTACCAGCTGTGCACATCAAATAACTTTTTCACTCTTCCTAATAGCCCCACTGAGGCAGCTGAAACGATGATGTACAGAAATGTACGTGAGGATGGTTTGGATGCTAGATCTGTGCACTTTTGACATTGATAAAACCCAACACTCGCCACTTTTCTTTTTTCAGATGTTTCTGGTAAGACATTTTGTTCTTTCATGATCTTTCTTGTAATATTTTGTAGTGCTTTACCTGCCATAATACATTAAGAATGAAGATTATTTTGAAGTTTTATGGTGAAATTGATGCACTGATTTCAATGCCTCCAGGCTTTCACCTTTAATTTTCCTGTTATTTCTGGAAATAGCCGTGTTACGACGCTACAGCCACTGCTTTATAACTTTTCAATGCAACATATCTTGGTGAATCACAGCAAGTATTGCAGCGCTCCCTTCAACAACGGCACACTAGGGGGACTATATCTCTGCAGTGGGAGAGCACCCACAACCACCACGGCCGTCCCATGCCAGAACCCTGCAGTTAAATAATCTGTAAAACACGTATATATTAAAACAAATTGGAGATATCTTTTTTTTGGGCGAGTGTAAGAGACAGAAAGGACCAACAGCGGTATGACTCCTGTCTTTCCTTTGTAATTGAATAGTGGTTAGGGTTGCCCTGCAAATCACTCTCCTATTTTTCTTCCTTTTTTTTTCGGTGTGTGTTTACCTGCGAGCAGACGGACCAGCAAGCCCTGCCCCGAGGGGCTCACCGCCCGCCTCACCCAGGAGGGAAAGGCAGCGGGCAGAGAAAAGGCAGCGGGTGCCGGCCGAGGGCGATCCCCGCCGCCTCCCGGCAGCAGGAGCCGAGGCGGCGCCCGCCTCGCCCCGGGGAGGTGCCGCCGCCGGTGGGGCCCGCTCGGGGCAACCCCGCTACCGCCCCGGCACTGGGGGCTGCGGCTCTTTCCCGGGGAAGCCAGATGGGACCAGCCTCACAACGCACGGACGCGCCGCTTATAAATGGTCATAAGTGGCGCAGATCAATAAGCAGGCACGAACAGCCGAAACTGGATTTTTTTTTTTTAATTTAAGGGTTTCTGTGGGGAGCGGTGCTGTGGAGCTCGGGGTGGGTGGGTGGGGGGGTCTGCATGGGGGGTGCACCCACGCGGGTGGGCACTGGTGACTGCAGGGAAGACTTAAAATCCTTCTAATGCTCCCACCTTAATGAATCCATCACGGCTGTCACAGCCCGGCCCCTAACTACAGCTTCTTGCCAGGGAAACGCCATCACCCCCCGGTCCCGCGGGACGACCGCACTCGGCGGTTCGCCTTTCTGCGCTAGTGCCCCCACTTTTAAACTTTTTTTTTTTTCCGAAAGCAGTTTTAGACCTGCTAAGATGAGTTTACTTCTGCCCAGTTGTTTTAACACAGTTTTTACAGGGCTGTGGTGTTGGTGTTTTTTTTTTTTCCCCACCTCAACGCTTTTGCCGTGCCTTTCAAAAACCCACCGCTTACAGCCGTGATTTTAATATTTGTTATTCAAATCGCCACGCGCTCCGCAGCCCCGTCCTTCGGAACCGAAAACAGACGGAGAACGCACCCCGTGGGGGTTCGGGGCGGGGGGCCGGGGCCTGTCCCTCACCCCCTTTTCTCTTCCGCCCGCCACCGCCGGGCCCGTCCCCCCGCGTCCCCCTCACGGCCGCGCCGCCGCAGTCCCCGCGGCCCGCCGGCTGCCGACTACAGCTCCCAGGATCCCTCTGGGAGGCACCGTCCCCTCCTCTCTTCCCGGCCCTTGTTGTTTGAAAAGGCTTCGGCGGAGAGTTTCGGGGGGAGCCGCTACGGTTCCTCCGCTGGAGGCGGGAGCAGGCGGGACGGGGCGCGGAGCGGAGCTGCCGCCGCCGCCGTGCAGAAAAGTGGTCGGGGGGGCGGGCGGCGGATCCCGGGGTAAACCCCTCCCACGCTGGTCGTGAAGGAGAGGACCCGGCCCCAGCCCCGCGGCGAGACCCGGCCTTGGCCGCCCCCCGCCCCGCCTCTCCTCTCCTCTCCGCCCGGAGGTGAACGCGAAGGAGGCAGGAGCGCTGGCCGATCCCCTCCTCCCGGCGCAGGGGGAGGAGGAAGGGGAAGGAGCGAGCCCGGGCAGCCGTGGCGGCCGGGTGCTGAGCTCGGCCCGCTGGTGGGGCGAGGGGAGGGGAAGCCCCCCACGGCCCTTCCCGGCGGGAGGGTCCTGGTGGCGCGGGGGGCGGCGCCGCTGGCGCGGGGCGGTGGCTGGATCCTGATCCTGATCCTGATCCTGCCCTGGGACGCCGGAGCTGAAGTTGCGGCGGGGCGGCGGCCGCCCCTGTCGTCTCTCCTGATGTTCGTGTGACTCGGCGGCGGCGAGGAGGAGGAGGAAGGGGGGAACCTCCCGCCTCAGCCCCGCTGGCTGCTCCGGCCGGTTGTTGTGCGTGAGAGACAGACACACACACACCGCTGCCCCCGTCCCTCCCCTTCCCTCGCCCCGCAGCCCCGGGAGGCCGGAGCGGGCGCGGTGCTGCCGCCGCGTCTCGGGGCTCCCTCGGCTCGGCTCGGCCCGGCCGGGCGCCGCTGCTGCCGCCGGAGGAGGAGAAGGGCTGCCCCGGCGGGCAGGCGGCCCAGCCATGAGCGGCGGGGAGGTGGTCTGCTCGGGCTGGCTCCGAAAGTCCCCGCCGGAGAAGAAGTTGAAACGCTACGTGAGTGCCCTCNCGGCCGCCTCTCGGTGTCGGCCGGGACTGCTGCCCGCTGCGGCCCGCGGGGATCCGCTACCCCTTCTTTTCGTTTTTTTTTTTCTCCTTNCCTCGGCTCGGCCCGGCCGGGCGCCGCTGCTGCCGCCGGAGGAGGAGAAGGGCTGCCCCGGCGGGCAGGCGGCCCAGCCATGAGCGGCGGGGAGGTGGTCTGCTCGGGCTGGCTCCGAAAGTCCCCGCCGGAGAAGAAGTTGAAACGCTACGTGAGTGCCCTCTCCCCACCGCGGTCCGCGCTCCCCCTCCCTCCCNTATTTCTTTTATTTATTTTTTTTTTTCCTCAAAAAAGGGGCGCCGAGCGGTCAGATGTTTCTGCCCTGCCTTTTATCGCCGTTCCGAGGGAGTCGGGAGAGGGAGGGGGGCGGAGTTTTTCCGTCTTCCCTTCGGATCCGGGGCTCGGTATATATGTATTTTCAAACGTAAACACTTGCCGTCCCGGTGCTGGTGCCTGATAGAAGGAAGGGGGGGGCGCCCCGTAACTCCGCTCGGTGCGGCGGCCCGAAAGCCGCTGCTGGCGGGGGAGCGGCCGGAGCTGTTGAGCCGGGGGTGTCCCGGGAGCCCTCCCCGCTGGGGCCGGGGGGCCCTGTGCCCTTGGGAGTGGAGCGTTCTGCATCGGGGAAGAGGGAGGGGTGGAGGAGGGAGTTACCAGAAAAGTGCCTTTTTCTACTTAAACTCCAGCCTGCTGCTGCTGCTCAGAAGTAAGTGTTTTAGCAGAGGCTGTAGCGGAGCTGACACTGAGTTCGCAGGAAAATGGAGCGTGTTTGCTGAGAGGGCAGATTTCGGGACAGGGCAGCAGCGGTGCCGTTGGGCGCTGGGCTCCTCGGTGCCGGCTGGGACGCTGTCAAGTCACGTAGGAGCAGTGGGTGATGCCAGCATTTGTCTCTGCTGGGTCCCTTGCCTTTGGCACCCGGGTCGCTTCGTGGGGTCTGTGCAACGGGTACTGCGTGTTGGGCCTTTAAAATACAAAAGCAACAACAACAAACCCCAACCAAAACCCCGAAACACTTAGCTAGTTAGGTGGTATTTAAACAGAAATGGCCTTTGCAGTTATCAGGTTTTTGCTTTTTTTTTTTTTTTTTTTTTTTTTTTTTTTTTTTTTTTTTTTTTTTTTTTTTTTTTTGTTTTTTTTTTTTTTTTTTTTTTTTTTTTTTTTTTTTTTTTTATTT
This sequence comes from Pampusana beccarii, assembly GCA_013399365.1. Lineage (NCBI taxonomy): Eukaryota > Metazoa > Chordata > Aves > Columbiformes > Columbidae > Pampusana > Pampusana beccarii. The sequence goes on along the minus strand of VWYH01004578.1, from coordinate 18,183 downwards.
TATTTTTTTTTTTTTTTTTAAGCAGCTAAACCTTCAGATTAGTTTGAGAATCTGTGAATGTGTGTCTTAATGTGACCATGTTATTTTCATGTGTTAGCAATTAAAAAAAATCGCTTCTCAAAGAACTGTTGTTGCTACGGTCAGTGTTTTTAAATGCCAGGAAGCTGGTGGTGTGGGACTCTTTTTAAATTAAAAAATACTTAAATATATTTATATCTTTAAATATTTAAATTTAAAGAATATACTCTGGTTCCCAGTGCCAAAAATCCTGTTCTTGTGAAGGACACAGGATCAGGCTTGCAGAGAGAAAATGTCCTGGTGGGTCATGGCAGGGCTGTGCTTCCCTGCTGTGTTGGACACAGGCAGTATTTCTGGCTGATCCACTGTCTGTGTATATTCAGAAGATGTCATTTTAGCAATGTGTAGGAACTAAGAGCAGAATCAATGTTTTTAAAGTTTGAGTAAATTTCCTGCTCAAACTCTAAATCATGCACAGTTATGCTGGACGGAGTTGTAAGCAAGAGTTTGCTCTCCTCAATCAAACCCATAAATCAGTCCCTAAATATGCTAGCTTTTTTCCATGTAACTGGCCTTTCAGTATATTTATAGCTCTGCTTCCATACTGGAATAACATCAGAACCTTTGAGGGGAAAACCCTGGCTACAGCTTTGGTCAGGTCATTCCCCATTAAAAAAAATATAAAAATATTTTTTTTTCACTTGAAAGCGGGATCTGCTTTTTGAGCAGGTAGAGTATCAGAGTGATAGTGTGGCAAGCTGATGCGAGCATGACTTGGGTTAGCGTATGTGTGCACTGTAGGCCATGAGGTCATAAGTTTAGATCTTGCATGTTTCCTGCTTGTATAAAAGAAATATACCATTTAAAGGAGGACTCCTTGAAATTCCTCCTGCTTGTCTGTGGTGCCTGATCAGCTGTAGGCTAAAGGCTCACGCTCGCTTCGAAGACGTGAAAGTGGCCTTGACATCACGATCAGCATCTTCAAGCAAACAAGGAGCTGGTGCAGTTAAGACAATGAACTTTAACTGAGTGCAGCGACTGAAGTCTTGGTTTATGCGCTCTGTAATTCTGTGCTTACGCAAAGGCACAGAAGAGCTGTGTTTTTAAAGCCCTATTTTATGCTGGTGACATTTCAAGGGGCTGCACCAGACAAAAAGATGAGAAAGTGATTTCAGTGGGAAGCTGCTTTTCTGCAACACATGCTTTTCACATATATATATGGAAAATTATAACTTCACGCCCTGTTAGTTTTTGCAGGCAAGTGTTGGGGCAAATCCAGGTTACCATCTGGGAAGGGAGATAAAAAGTCTGAAATTGCAGTTAAATCTGGTGTCAGTTCTTAGGGTGGGTGCAAAGGAGCGCTTTGAAGCTAGTACATAGACATGTGTTTCACAGAGACTTCAATTTTTAGTCTGAAACAGTTGGACGGGGCATTAAAGCTAGCTTGCAATCGTTTTGAAAGGAAAGGAAATAAAAACCCAACCAACCCTGTGCTGCAGGTGGAAAAATCAGATTTCCTTGGATATTCGTTTTAATGCTATGGATGTCTTCCCTCCCCTCCCTTAAAAAGTGTCTTGTTTTCAGGTCTTGTTCATGCATTTTTGGTATGGAAGTAACTTCCTGATAACCATTGGCACCTGTTGTTGGTTCCCTTGGAGCTGGTGTTCAGAACAGTTTGTTTGCTGGAATAGACTGGTCGTTTCCAGCAGCAGATTTCTAGGGAGAATACAAGTAACTTCTGGTGTTGGCTGGGGGGTCCAAGTTGAGGATATGAGTTTAGTAGAGAAGAAGAGGAAGGGAGCTGGGGCCAAATCCTGCACAGTGGTTATGTGACTACATGAAAGAACTTGTTTGTGCATAGGGATGGAGAACTACTAAATTTCACAGCTTCTGATGCCTGCTGTGTTGTTTTTTTTTTTCCCTTAATTCCACACTTGTTCTGTTGCAAACTTTTTTTTGCTCTCACCTTCCCCTACTGTACTTTCTCTGCTCAGGTCCCCTTATTTTTGAAGTCCCTTTCTCCCACTCTGTCCTTTAAAAAGTGATAGTAAACCCTGGCTTTGTGGTTTTCTGCTACACTGCAGTTCTGCTGTGCACATGCCACTTAAAATAGCTGATTCTTTGTGGTATCAGCATAGAGCGCTTTTTACTGCCATTATGCTAAGAAACTACCAGATATTTAAACAGAGCCGTCCTTAGTAAAGCAAGGGAGAAAAGCTTAAGGGAATAGGAACAGTGTTCTGAATTCTCTCCTGACACTACTGCACTTGTGTCTGAGTGGTGGCTAGGGCTCGGTATGACAACTGCATGTGCATAAAATCAGGATTTTTGGCATTGACGGTCGGTTTATACAGCTGGTTTGTAGACAGTCGACTAATATGAAGAGCAGATTGGCACTTTTGTAGTTTTTAAATCGAGTTGGGCGTAATTGAAGCTAAACTTTGTTGTAGCAGCTTAGATTTTTAAGTGAGAATATAATAATTCTCAGTATTCTAACGTGTTCAGCTTAGAGTAAAATATATTTTATTTTAAAAAAGGTAAACCTTAATAAAAGACATCTCATGTAAACTATATTGGGAAAGAACACTTTATTTGACTGTTCCTGTTGTTTGTACATTTATTAAGAGTTTAAAAATGAGAAATAGGCTAGATCTCCCCAGGACCTAAGGGACAGTGATATAATTCAGACAAGGCTACACAAAGCATCCTCTTATTCTAATGTTCTCAGTTGTAGATGGTGACTAAAAAAGTGCCAAACTATTAAGCTTGTTGTTGATGTTTGAACTATAGGCTAAGATGGCATGGGTACAAAAGGAATAAAGTGGAATGTTTTACTGTGATTTCGTTTGGCAGTAATCACGTAGGTGCCTCTTCTGTCTTGAGTAATACTTAAACGTGCTATGATATGTAATGGTGTTAAGAAATGTTTTATTCAGCAGAATAGTTGTAATCTGGTAAAAGCTGCGATGCCTGACAAAAGCCCTTTTTTCTGGAAGGTACCTGTTTGCATTAAAGCTTTTTGTGATCTTGCATCAGCATAGTGAGCAAATTCAAGAAGCCAGTTGATTTACAGAAAAAAAGACAAACAAACAACGAGGTGAGCTTGTTTGACATCATTCAGTGCTGTCCCTGTAGAGCTGGGTCAGGTTACCTCAAGTTAACTGAAGACAGATGAGTGTAATCAAGTAATGTTATGTGACAACTTAACATTCTGAACTTGCTTGTGCTCCTCCAGGAGCTGCTGAAGACCTTGCAGGAATCAGTGTTCATGCAGAAAGCCTGTCCCTTCCCTTCTGCTGTGCACTGTGCAGGAACCAGTATTTTGACTTTTGATATTTTTAAACATGCGTTAGTAAACTCTAAGCCATTAATTTGAAAGCACGAATAAACATAATGCTTTTGTTGATGATAGGAGGAAGTGATGTTGTTTTGTGTGCCAACTGAAGATGCTGAAACGATCTCGGGCGTGACATTGGGGATGTGCCCATCTACTCAGCTTGCTATTTGGGTGTTATGTCTCGCTTGCGGAGCATGGAACTCGTTGTACGAGTGTTTGTTGTCTTTGACAGGACATTAGCAGCTGGTGTTGACTTTGCGGTCAGCGCTTCAGCACCGTCAATGCTTGAGCTATGGTCTGTGCTCTGAGTTAATTACCAGGGGATGGTTTCAGAGGGTAAGAGCAGGTGACAGTATGTAAAACAGATTGAGAAGTCCAAATACATATGCTAAGTAAGATAAGTCTCTTCCGCTAGTTATTCTGATCTTCGTGTAGTGTACCACGCTGATTTCCGTTGTTAATTTAAATGTTTCTGAGCTTCGTTGGTCAGACGGTACCTGAACTGCAGGAATGCTGCTTTTCTTGGTGTAGATAGGAAAGCTGGAGATTTGAGTAACAGAAATTGTCCCATTCTTCTTGGAGTGCAAGTGAACTGCTGGACATTGGAAGTAAGCCAGATATTCTAAAGATGTTTCTTGATGTGAACAACTTTTCTTAACAGCTGTTTAATAGTACCCCTTAGTTTGGGACCGTAATAGATGAGGAAATAGTCAAATTCTGACTTCAGTAATGCTGAAGTTCATTCTCAGTTGGATTTAGAGCAGCACAGAGCTTTCATGTTTTGGTAGGTGTGTTGGTAGGATTTGGTGCAGGTAGTCGCAGGGGATTACAGTTCCATGAAGAACTAAGAGGGAGCAGGGGGGAGGAAGTGGAAGAACAAATCAATGCCTCCAGCTTTCTTGCTGCTGCATAGTAGCTGTTCTTTCATGTATGCACGAAGTCCTGCAACGTTGACTAGTCAGTATAAGCAAAAAATATACTAACCAGAGGAAATAATGAAATAAGATTAATTAAACTTCCAGTTGTATGCAGATAACCTTGTTTCGTGTGTCTTTTGGTGAATTGTACGCCCAAGTGCTAGGGAAAGTAGCTGTGTGAAGTAAATGTGAGTTGGATGTATTGAGAAGAAGAATGTTTCCAGCATCTTTTTCTTTCTCATTTAATTTTAAAAATCTTGGAATGATGGTTTGGACACTTCTAAGACATGGATTTTTTTTTTTGGTTTTTCTTTAGCCTTTTTTTGACATAACTTTTGGATCAGAAGATCAGAATCAACTGTAATCTCTTTCACACATTTAGAACACATTTATTTCTCATTAAATTGGGCTCATGGCTTTGACAAAAGTCTTGGCAAAATGTGGAAGGCACATCAGTGGTTCAAAATGTACTTTTAGGGGAGAAGGTAACTTTATGTATTGTAGATGGCTTTGGCGTGGGTATCTCATACTTGTTTAGTCTCGCTGTCACCTTTTTCTAGTCTAAAAATAGATGTCACCAAACTATTCTGGGGGCAATATTTTCATAAATCAAGGAGAGTACATTTGAGCTGCAGGTTCTGTTTCAATATAGAGCAAATAAACATAAAGCGAAGATACACCTCCTTATTTTTTTTCATCCCAACTTCTTTTGTAGTGTCGAGGTCATAGTCTTCTTGAGACTTCTTCAAATTGACCTTAAAATTTTCTGTGGTTCAGTGGCTTATCATTTTATTGCCAATAGAAGCAATTTTACGTGTTGTAATTTAATTGCAGTATTTCATTAGGAGGGACAGAACTTATGTCATGCAAATTGCTTGAGCAAGGCATGTAGGAAGATCAGACAGAAAGGGATAATCTTGTCAAGGCAGGTACGTGTTGTGTGCAGGTGAATATTGTTAGTTCAATATAGTCTGCTGGTTTAGGGACTCTAATGTGAATTCAGCTTTTCATTATACAAAAAAGTATTTCCAAGGCAGTACTAAGTTTTCTTTTTTGAGGGGGAGAGGATGGGGGCGGGATTCTGCCATCTCCAGACCAAAAATAAAGCATCATTTATTCTCTATTCCTGCTTTATCAATTCCTGATTAGGCTATCCTCGTTCTGCTTTTATGAACTCCCTGGCTTGTTTACTTTAGGAAAAATGTTCATAGTTGTACAAATAGTGTTAGCTTTGTAAATATTGTTTGGTGCAATATGCTAGTTGTATTTTTGATTTTTTTTTTTTTTTTTTTTTTTTTTTTTTTTATTTTTTTTCTTTTCTTTATTTTTTTTTTTTTAAAGAGAACAAGCCTGGCTTCCCAGAAAAGGTTATGTAGTCTGTTTTTTGTACTTCTCTTTGGTCTTGTTTGCAGCTGTTGATAGAAGCTTTGTTTCTCATGATTAACTTTTGAGGCCTTTTGGAACATGCCACCTTGCTTTTAGTTTAAAAAAAAAATAAATTAAAAAATGTAGTATCTGTCTCCTTAGCAGTATCCATTAGGGAAATGTTTATAAGTAACTTTCCCTAGAGATGAAAGAGACTGGATTAACTGTTGAACTCTCTAACCATCTTTTTTTTCTTTCTTTTTTTTTTTTTAAACTGAGGAGAAGGGATATATTTAATTGCATTTTATGCACCAAATTTACACATTTAGGATTAAACTCCCTGAGGTTATGGTTTTTTTCAGGTAAATGGTAGTTATTTGGGATAAATGACAGCCTGATAGTTGTCTCTCTTGGAACTGGTGATATAATAACTTGTAATTAAAAGAAGTCAGGCAGTTACATCCATATGGCTTGTTTATTATTATACATAATATCTGTATGTAATACAAATAATTACGTGTAAAAACATACCTTGAAAAAGAGGTGACACTTCTGCTAGGAGACGGTGCCAAGTTGTTACTGCTGGGCAGCTGAGTTTAGGCCACGCACTGAGAACTGAGTTAAATGAAAAAGCGTTTGCTCATTCTTATTTTATACAGCAACTTATTGGAGGAATGATTTAAAAATATGAAACAAACAACAACAGAAAACACAAACCAAACAAAAAACACACAGAAGACCCGAGTGCTTTTTCAGGAGCTGTGCTGCTTCTTTTCTCTGAGAATTTCTAGGAAGCCAGAAGAGAGCTTTGCCTTCTCTGCTTGTAAAAAGGAGGTAATTTTTGTCCTGTGTCACACTCCGGCTCGCTCGGGTGAGGAACCTCAATGCGGGGCCACTTGCAGGCGAGGCCAGTAGCCGTGCCCATGGCCTGGCCACAGGGGAAGGCCGCAGGGCCCAGGGGTGACCTTCCCCAGCGGGAGAAGAGCAGCCTTGTCTCTTTTCCCCTTTTCCACACGGGGGTTTTCCAACCTGCCGGTTGTTCACGTGTTGGTTGTCGTGCTGCTTGAAAAGTGGAAACGAGGGCAGATAACCCCATGGTGGTTCCCCACCAGGAACACCGTGGGTTTCGGTGCAGGCCACCATGTTCCTCCCTCTTGCTGGGATTGCAGCAGCCTCCAGGTGCTTCGGTATTTCTGCCTCGGAAGAAGAGTTAAAATAGAAAAACGCCACAAAAATAAAGAGACTTCGGTTTGTTTTTTTTTTTTTTTTCTATATTGTCTGGGGCTTGGGAATGAAAAACCAAATAAACCTTCTGTAGGTGTTTATTGCTGACAGTAGGAGTTCATGGGATTAGTTTTGGGGTATGGAATAAGAATACAGGAAGCTGTTCAAACACAGTTAATACCCTTGCCTTCAAATAGACCTTTGATTCAATCAACACACTAGAATTACAGTCTGTTTGGGAGAGTTATTAAAAGGGTAACTATACACATGATATCAGAGGAAAAATGGATTTTGAATTTTAAGTTCTCAAATGGGATGTTGGCCATTTATAAAAAAAGAAGCAATTCTGAAAACAGTGTGTCAGTTTTTCATTTTTCCCTTTGTATGAAGAATAACTGCACTGAGTCATGTAATGTGCTAGACAAATGTATCCATTCACACTTGATACATGTTTCTTTTACAGCTTTCTGAGATTTGTGTTTCTGTGTAGATTCTTAAGCAGGATCAGATGTAGTAGAGAAGCTGCACCTGGTTTTTGTGGGAATGGTACATGGGAGGATGAAGTCCAAAGTCCATATACAGAATCTAGCAAACAGTTATGGTGATTTAAAAAAAAAAAAAGGCATATAGATATTTGTGATCCTTAAAAACATTATTGATGCTGCTAGCAAGTCTGAGAAGTAAGAATTACTGTAGAGATTACCATGTTTTCACAAAAATTAATGCATGGTCATGTAAGAGACCAACACTCTGATGCTGTGCATAGTCAAGAAAGCATCACACAAGCTGTTTGGTTGAGCATGGTTTGTCTTCCAAAAACACAGGGTGGAAGATGTATTGAACACCTCCCAAAAGAGAAATTTATTGCAATGTGGAGTACCCGGGGAGTAGGTAAAAGCTAAGAGGCAGCAAATATGCAGACATCGCAGGCTGGTGGTTTCTGCTAGAGAATACTGAGAAGTAAGGAGCATATTAGGAAAGAGGTGTTGAGGATAATTTATGTGATGGATATTTTGAGAATTGGTGTTGTGTTCTTTTTATCAACAAACAACTAAGAGAGAGGATGTCAGAGTAACTCATGGACTTGAGGTGAATTGGCAATTTGTTCTTGCATAATTTAATTTTAAAAAGGGGGACAGGGGGTGCAGGAGGGGAGGGTGTGGAATGCAGTTTGAAGCAGAAGAGGCTTGCTTGTCCCAGGACAGATGAGGCAGTGGAGCGCTCTGCCGTGTAGTGCCCACGTCAGGGATGTGGGAGATTCCATGGGCTTGGAGAGAATCATAGAATCATTTTGGTTGAAAGAGACCCTCAGGATCATCAAGTCCAGCCATANCTCTTGTCCTATCACTTGTCACTTGGGAGAAGAGACCAACACTGTCCATGCTACAACCTCCTTTCAGGTAGTTGTAAACAGTGATAAGGTCTCCCCTCAGCCTCCTTTTTCCAGGCTGAACAGCCCCAGTTCCCTCAGCTGCTCCTCATCAGACTTGTGCTCCAGGCCCCTCACCAGCTTTGTCACCTCCTCTGTGTTCTCTCTAGTAAATTCCCCAGCTGCAAGTGTGAGCACTTGGGGTTCTGGAGTGTGACAAAAAGAGACTTCTAAAACATTATGTTGTAACCAGTTCTTTGGTTGGACCTCTGCAATATGGTCTTTTCCTAGTTGTGCTGAAATGCTGGCAGTGTTGGGGGCAGGCTGTTGACAGTTCCGCTTTTCTAGAATGCAGTGATCTGTATGAACTTGATTTGAGATGTAAGCTACAAACTGATGAAAACTTATCCTTTTTGAATATATAACTTGTTACATAATTCCCTGATATCTTGTGGTGCTCTTCATTAAAGAAATGTTTCTTCCTTTCGATTAGATGTTACACTGGGTGATGCTCTCATGGTAGCATTAGATAAACTTCTTGTTTAAAAAAAACCCTTTCCTGTTGCTAAGTGAGATAATGTTAAGAAGTGTAAGAGGAGGTATAAGGTATAACAATAAGTGTATCTTCCTGAATCTTGCATGTTCTGATGCATTCCCATTTACCGTTTCTACACAATTATTGCTGAAATTATTTGCGTCATGCTATGTGGATAACTTTTGCAGTCTAATGACTTGTTACTCAGTGTGAAATAATGCTCTTAAAGCTCAAAGCTGAGGTCATGTCATGCTCTCAATAATGACCTATCTGATACAGTTGTCTGTGTGCACAAATGAAGTCAAATTGCATAAGCTTGTCAGCACTGTGAAAAATAACAAGTTACTCTTCACTGCTGAAGGTCTGTCAGCAGACAGAACACCTACATGGACTCAGGGGTCAGTCATTACTAAGTTAAAACCTGTTTTCTCTTTTTTGGAGTTTTAGGGAGGTGAAAGAAGAAATGGGTCAGGGGGAAGATATAAAGTGAATAGTAGCATTGAAATGTCTCGTTAGTGTGAATTAGGAAACTTAACCCTGTTTTCGTCCCAGGGTAAATTTGTCCCAGGACAAGTAACTACAAAGTTTTCTGCTATGGTGTGTATGTACTTCAGTGCTAAGTTAATTCACACTCCTGTGCCTTTTTCTTTGACCTGACAGCTCCATTTATCTGTGCATCTCTGCAGCTCCAGGGTCAGGGATGCGGGAGGGGAAAAAAGAGTAGGACTTTATTGTCTGATTTATAAAGAGAATGGCAGGAACATCTTTACTGATTATATAAGTTAGGCACCATCATCATCATTACATAAATTTGATGTTTTTCTCTGGTGACATTTTGCTACAGTGCAGGCATAACTGCCTCTGACTGAAACCTTTTATTTTACTGCTTTAGTCTTGGAATGGGCATGTGGTCCAATTGCAGTAAGAGTCTGCATAATTACAACTTTAAATTATTACTCGATACGTGCTACTGAGAGTCGACCGAACAAACGGTGTAGGGGAGGTGCAACGTCGCAAACAACACAGCTGAGATGCCCGATTTGCTTCCAGCGACTGCTGGGAAGGCAGCGCTATTCCCATCGGGTCGCTTCTCCTGCTTGCTGCTTACGGGAAGAGGTTTTCCTATCGGTCTCTGCAACCAGCTCTGTCCGACGGAGCTGAAGCGTGTTCCTGCCTCCCTTAGCTGGCCAGAAAATGAGCTGCTTTTCTGCCCGCCTTGGGATCCTTTGCTTCTGGTAGCTATTGCTTGAAGGGAGAGTGGATGGAGTGTTCCTCTCTGAAATCTTGGTCTGCTTAAACAAGATAGGGGAATAAGGAAGCCTGTGATTTGTCTTTTTCCAACTGGGACGCTGAACTGGACAGATGTTTCTTACTCAGTGCGAAGAAGGAAAGTCCCTGGCCAGGGACTCTAGGATGGGGGTTAAAAGGTGAAGAAATTCTGTGGGGGCCTCCTGCTGCTATGATGGCTTCAGCCCTGCACAAGTGAGAGAGAAGATCCAAAACTTCTGTCTCATGTCCTTTCCTCCTCCTCCTCCTTCCTCACATTGCAACCATTTTTTTGTTGTTTATTTTGCTACGTTTAAATCGCATAATTTAGTCCTTCCTGTCACTTCCTAATATCTGAATCATAGGGATCTCTTCCTGCCTGCAGTAAACAAACATTTTGCTCGTGGCACCTCTCCAAAGTCGAAACTGTGTTAATGAAGGTGGGGGGGTCCCTCTGGCAATGTGCTTGGGAAGCTAATTCGCTTGTGTAGGGGTGGAATAAGCTGCTCACCGCACGCTTCTGTGGCCAGCAGAGTTCCTTGTCGTTCCAATCTTCTAAACTGATGTAGCTGCTCGGCTGATCAGGACAAGCAGGTGAATGGTAGCGGGTGATAAAAACAGTGTAAACAGTGAGTGATGAGCTTCTGGAGTTAATAACAGTAGCAGCCAGGTTGCCTCAAGTCTTCCTGCTGGTGGTGTTGCCTCTTCTCTCCTCTCTCTCATACACTGCATGTATGGACGCTGCCGAGATACACAGGCTCTGCCATTTAATCAGTCACTTCTGATGAGCACTGTCTGGTCTAATGCTGAGGCTTTGCTCATTTTTTGGATTCTTCCACCACAAGGCAAGAAGATAACGCAGGGAACTTTGGGACACATGGTCTGCCTCTATCAGCCTGCTGGACTTCTTAGGCCGTATTTGTAAAAGATGCAAAATAGTGGGAGTGTCATCCTAATTCTTTCTGTTATTACTATTATTTCTAAGCTTTGAAAATCCTTTGTGTGTTATTTTTCTTTTTTTTTTTAATTGACTGTGACTCCAGAGTGACGCAGAGAAGACACAAGCTAACATCCATGAGGACCCCCATCTCTCCTGATGCACACTCTCTCTGCTGGTTTCTGTCCCTTATGAGGAAAATTCATCTTGAATCATGATAGACCAGTCTCACAGTGTGTTGAACGCTACAGCTCCTACTGTGCAACTACACGTAGAACTGTTAAATGCATGTAACTTGGTAAATGGAGGCAGCAGAGGAAAGGTCCAGTCTTTGTTCTGGCGACTTTGCATTTGTACCTTCCTGCCCAGCTGTGCATCCTCACTTCCCCCTCAGATTCCTGCTAAGTTGGGAAGGGGGTGAAAATAAGTCAAATTTGTTTAGGACAGACTAGGTGAAATAAGAGCACCCTGAATGTTACACTGACTTCTTAATTGTCCTTTCTTGAGAAAGAGAGTCTTCTTTTCAGCAGTTACAACTTACCTTGATTTTTGACTGCGTTTCGTATAGCATGAGAAGCATATTCTCCATGCCAATGATTGATATTTTTTTTTTACTTTATTTTTTTTAAAAAAACCTTTGGCAGGTTGTGCTGCTAAAGCGAGGCAATAGAATACTACTCTAGCCTAGTTTAATACCCATTTCAGAAGAGACGGTTGAAGCAGAAGAGCCCTGCTGTTACATGCCATAGGAATGCCTCATGTTCCAGTTTCTCCTGGCTGAGGTTGCACATGCACAGGGTCACAGGGTTTTCCTTTGTGCAGTTTGTTTTCATCTGGTCAGTAAAGGATGGAGTTTCTCAAAAAGATGAGCTTGAGAGATTTTTTGACCTGATAGCTCATCTTAAAAGGTGTGAATGAGTTGGACACCCATTCTGCCGTCATTGCCCACCTACACAGTTTCCTTACATGTAATGAAATAATTTCTTTCCACAATGATGGCTGGGGTTGAAATGAGTTTTCTGTATTTGGGGTATGAAAGTAATTTCCTTGGAGGTGCGATTTGGGTAATGAACGATGCTAGGGAGTTAGGAAGAAAGAAGTGTGATAGATGATGGTATTTTGTTTATAATTCTAGTCTAAAATGATGGCAACTTATTTCTTGAGAACACTATACCGTATGGAAACAACTATATGAAAATATTTTTATTTTATTTGTTTGTTACATGCATTTTGGAATTCTTGAAACTGATTGGTACATATTCAAACAAATGCCATGTCAAATAGCATAGAAAATACTGTTGTGTCCTTTGTACATTGTATGGTGAAAGTGTTGCTGAATCAGAAGCAAAAATGTAAGGGTTGGGTCCTCTAATTATAGTATTACAAGGCTTTTAATTTAAGCTTGTAATATAAAGTATTTCTGGCTAGAATGAAGATAACGCTGACCAAAGTATAATGAAACCAACTTTTTCAATCCTTTGCATTACTTTAACTTGTCTTTTAATGTTCCACAGTAATATTTTTTTAATCAGTTCTAGTCAATAAATTTCACATTGGTGTACATATCTTTTCATTTGAACTTGAGGTGATTAAATTATTCTCTTGCATTGAATTTCAGTGATTGCATTACTGTATTTCATCTAAGGAGATGACGATCTTGCCTGCTCAAAGAATGCTGGGCTTTTTCTTTCTTTAAGAAGACACAAGTAGCATCGAAGTCAAATCTGGTGGAAGGTTGTGTGACTTTTTGCGAGTAGTTAAGCAGTGCTTCTGTGAGTCGCTTGTGAAATTCCACTAAGTCTCAATTTAAAATGCAAATATTACTTTAGGCAATTGAACTACATGCCCTGAAGTTGCTATAAAACGCCTTCATAGTGGTATGAAAAAATCACGCTGGACTTTATACCCAAACTTGCAAGTCTGAGAGCAGGCGTAAGCCAAGAAAATGGTTGAGACTGTAGTAGAAACGTGCTTTCCCACGAAATAAAATCCGAGGATGTAGCCACCGTGATTGTGCAATAAATTATCATAAACGTGATGTCATAGTCTCTGCAGCTTTCTGAAGGGGTAGTCTGATTTTGAAATCAACCGAGCAGTGAAGAACAAGCCTCTGAATTGGCCCAGACAGCGGCAGACACGTCTGCATCGTTTGGGGAAAGCAGTTATGTCCTTGGAGAATTGAACCCTTTCAAAATAGAAGTTGTTGACTCAATGTGTTAGCCTTGGCTTTTCATGAAAAAGTGCAGCATCGCGCACTGATTAATTTTATTTATTTTTATTTTTTAAAGTTCCCTAAACTACTGCCTGTGTAGGTGAACTGGTTGGAAGCAAGTTGGTTGAGGCCATTGAATGTAGTTTCTGTGAACTGCAGTTGTTGCCAAGTACCATTCAGACACCTTCTTACCCATGGAAAAAGGCGCCCAGATGCAGATGCAATTGTAGGATTGCAGCTTTTGATGTACAAGGATGACTTCTCAGGTTTGCCTATGGTTGGGTTCTGCCTGATCTTCTCAATACCCCCAGTCTTTAAGGTTTCAGTAGCGTAATTCAGAAACTTTGTTTCGGGCGATTATTGTACGTGGTAACAAGGACGCATTCCTTGAACCCTAGCTCTGTTGGTCCTGTATTATCTTAATGTAAAGAAATAAAATGAGAAAGTCCTTTAAACTTGCTTCAGTTCTGGATTAAAAATTAAGTATTGTTAATGAAATAATTTGAAGGAACATTTTGAACTTCCACTGAGTACACTAAAACTTCATCTCAGTGTCCAAATAAGTATATATCCTAAATATAAGGAAGCACAATGTATATTTTTCAGCTTTTACCATAACCTTTTGGGGTGTGTATATTAGTTAAAACAATTTAAACATCCTAGAAATTAGTGATGTGCCAACAAAAGGTGGTCTCTTTGCCTTCCTAGTAGGAAAAACCTTCATGCCCGTCCCTGTATCCTTCAGGCAAAACCTTGGTAAATAAATAAGCCTTGCAGTATGCCCAGAAGGTCATCTGTGATGGAGAGGCGGGAGCAAAATTCAGAGCCAACATCCTTCCCAGAAAACTATCTCCTGGTACATTTCCCTGTTTGGGAAGCCTTGGCTTCTGCCTGGTTCTGTCTTTCCTCATGACTCTTGCGGATGCCTGCAAGGGGGACCTTTTCCAAGCCGATACTTGTGTCAATAGTTTATTCTTTCTTAGGATTTTTCCCCTTTCATCTTTATTCACTTTAGAAACAATCAGTAACTCCTTGCTTGAGCTCTTGCATTTAGCCTCGTGACACTATGTCCTGCTACTTTGGTAACTTGATTAATGTCTCTACTAAAAGGTATCAGTCTTTTGCATCTCTTATTTTTTGGGGGTCTTGCTTTCCCTTGGGAATCTCTTTGTTTCTCTTTCTTGCCATTGACCTGTCCATGGATGACTTCCCATGCACGTTTTATGTAAGCTTTACATCGACAGCACGTTCTCCAGTCGCTCTGCTCCTAAGTGCTGCCTCTTGTCCTCTGAATTGCCTTCTGTATGCTGCTATCATTAATGTTTCTCTGCCAAATCAAGTGTATCTTACCTTTTCTTGGAAGCTACCTTTGCAGTTCGTGTTCTCTATTCCTTTAAAATTTACCCACATTTTCCTAATGATTAAGTCTCTTGAGCCCTAGAGTTGCTGATTCCAGAAACCTGTCGGTGACACGGCCCGTGTTTGTGGTTGGAGTATAGTTGGTGGCTTTTTTTTTTTTCTTTTTTTGGGTCAGGCTTGCTGACTGTATTCCATATCTCTAAATGCAACAACTATTTTAATTATTTTCTTCATAATTTGTGACTTTTGGACTACTTGGAGTTTGTATTTAAAGCTTTTCATAACTGCGCTCTATCTTTATGGAGACTTAAATCTCGTTATTTTCTGTGTCTGCTCTAACGGATTTCTCTCTTTGTTTTTGAACTCTGTGCTAAGTTTGGGGTGAACTGATTAAATTATTTTCTGAACTATCAGAACTTGAGTGGTTTTTTTTTCGTTCAGTTCTTAGTTAAGGCTAATTTCTTCATTACATGTACAAAGGATTTGTAGGTTATTCTGTTCACTTGTGTATTTTTGTGAAATGCTCCTACGTCTAGAAAAGTAAGGTCTGATTTTAGCCAAGGAGGATGTTTGCATTGAATATACTTGTTACTCTAGGCATGTTATTTTTTGGCATGTTATTATTTGCCACGTTTAAAAATGACAGTTATAACTTCCCCCCCCCCTCAAGATGCTAAAGGACATGAACACCTTATAGAGCAAAATAACAGAAGTAACTGTTTTCCTGATTTTTCTTCTTCTTTCTGAGGTTGTAGGTTACTGAGGGAAGGGACTGTGGATGATGTCTTCAGGACAGCTGACCCTGAAAAACTGTCCATCTCTCTGCTTGGAAAGCATGTAGCGGTCTTTAAACGCAATTACACTTCTTTTAGTCTAATCTGGGTGGAGCGAGAGATTATTTTGTAGCTAGAATTTTGCCTGTATGGAGGTCCATAAGGCTGAAATGGCTTGAATTTGTGCATAGGAACAACTGACAGAATACAGACTGGAGAGCATGGGAATTATCTGTGCTCTGTTAGGAGTGCTGCCAAGATAAGCTGCTGTCTTCTGTATCAGCTGCAGAGTTTCTTTGTGGTCATCCTTCAGTAAAGCCCCAAATAGCATACATGATTCAAATTCCACTGAGACAGAAAAGCAAACACAAATATGAAAGCCATCTCCTAAAAGAAAGCAACTTTAACTACAAAGCAAATTTTTCTTTGGTTTGGTGATCTCACTACTCTAATAATAAAATCAATATGCAAAAACAACACTAACAACAACCAAACCAACAAAACCAACAAAACCCCAAACCCTGAAGCCAGCAGAATCTGCTCATGTGTGTTCCCTCATGTGAGCGGATTAAAAAGCCTTGCAGTCTTCAAGTGCTTCCTTCAGCATCAGCCTTATCTTCCCAGGACCGAGCCCCTGGCTGGTCCTCTTCTCCCAGCCCGTGTCAAGCAACTCTGAAGGAACTTGGAGCTGGGAGATGCATTCACAGTGGTGATATGTATGACTGCAGGGGCTACTGCTTTCTGGTTTTAAAAATGTTCTGAGAACTATGTGTGGAAAAACAGAGTTAATTACTCTGCACAGGAGGCAACCTCTATTCCAAATGCCATACTGCGATCTGAGCCTGTTGGGATGGAAGAGGAGGTCGTTGTGTGAGCCACCTCACTGGTCCACTCCATGTAGTTCACGGTACCAAGGCTGCTCCTGGTGGAGTGAAAACTCATCAGCCTGGATGTTTGAGTTTTGCCGTGACCGTGCTTGGGGGGAAAAAGGTAGAAAAGGTAGAGCTGTCTGCATGTGGAGGTGGAAGGAACCTGGAAGGGATCCAGAGCCGTCAATGAGCTCTCGCGACTGTTCTGCCGCATCTCTCTGCGCAAGGTATTCCTGGAGCGGAGGGGACAGAGGAGGTGGTGGCTTGTTATTTTCTGATCTTGCTAACCTACAGCGTTCTTAATGGGAATAACTGGAAATGAAGAGGCTACTCAGGTGTAATGAGGTTTAACTAATGTAACCAATGTTTCGACTTGTTCTGCTGTGTGTTTGCTCTAAGGCTTGTTTACGTATTGTATAAGCCAAACTCGCCTGTCTTGTTGGGTGAGTGTGGTTAAAGTCTGCAGAGCTAAGTGAAGGTGCTGTAATATCTTACATAGCATTGACAAAATATGCCTCTGTGGTATGACACATTAATGGCATATGAAATCTCGAGGCTTTTGAGACACACCTCATAATGATGATATCACTTTTTTTTTTTTTTTTTTTTTAGTTTGTGGGAAATCAGACATGCTCAAGATGTATTGTAAGCATCCTTATGTATTTAAAAAATAAATCAAAGATGGGGGGCAGGGACTTGAGTTCCTAAGGAAGGTAAATGGAAGTCGAAGGTTTTCTTATCGATGGTCTTTGGACTTGTTTTGAAATGAACTGAAAATGTTTGTATTGATGGATATTTGTATCAGGTGAGGTGGCTTTTTTTTAATGCACATCCTCCCACTCTGCGACATCCCAAGGCCTTCTTGGTCTTTTGGTGAGCTTTTGGTGTTCATCATAGCAATATTTTTGGTATTTCATGTAATATAGCTACTATGAACAACCTCTTTTACTGAGAAGATCTAGTGTGAGAAGAATGTAGTAGTTATTCAGCATAACACTTTCAATGCTAACAATTTTTTTTTTCTTGGGCTAAGCTTAATGAGTTAATACTAAGCAAAACCTAGTAAAGAATTTTTCATGTAAACTAGTTATTCATAGCTCCTGTAAGCTGATTCTGTTAAACAGAATAACATGAAATAAGTCTGGTTTTGAACAAAGTTCTGCAGTTTATATATATATATATATATCTATCTATTTTTGCCAGTTTTTCTCATGAGAACTGCATCAGCTGTAGAATCTTGTCTGTTGTAAAAGTTCTTTTTATGCTTAGAATTACTTTTTATTGTCCCTTTTGGATATTAGCATGTAACATCTGCATATCTGTAAGAACCTCAACTTTCTCAAAGAAGAGAAAAAGTTATGGTTTCCAACAGCAGAGTCCTATCAAAAATGCTATCTAGGTGAACTGAAATATTTCATTATAACCTGTTGATTTAAGGACCTTTGTAGAAAACTGTATATTTTGATATTTTACTGTTATTTCTGTCATAGTAAAAACCCAAATATTTTAACATGAAACAATAGTGAAACATTTTCATAAGACTGAAAGCACAGCTCCACTGAAACAAAACATTTCCAGGTTATTTTTTCCCCTTCTACTGTCCCCACTCTTCCAAAAGGTTGGAAGGAACTGCAGCTTCATCACCTCAGAGTTTCCTATTTTTTCTATTTTGATAGCCTTCCTAATGTGCATTTCACGGTTTGGTTAGGGTAGGTTGTTTTTTTCAGGGCAACTTAAAGCAGAGGTGCTAACCATGTACTTGTGTATAGCTACCTTGTGGCTTCTATCTCATTTTTTTTCCATTTAATTATCTGACCTTCTTAATCTGTGTTACTGGAAGAAAAGTCTGTGCAAAACGCTGGCTTTTATAATAGGAGAGGCCGTGACCTGTAGTGATTTTTATCTGGAAATAGTGGCTAGAAGGGAAGATGTTCCCTTGTTTGGAACTTCCCAGTAGTGGTGTGGTTTTTTGTGTGGGTGTTGGTTTTGTTTTTTTGGTTGG
>VWYH01004577.1:515237-544319 GCA_013399365.1 Pampusana beccarii | reverse complement strand
ACCCTCTTATCCTTTATATGCCTCAAGACGACACCAAGGATAAGTTGTTCCATCACCTTTCCAGGGATACAGTTGAAGCTCACCAGTCTGTATTTACCTGGGTTCTCCTTCTTGCCCTTTTTGAATACTGGAGTGACATTTGCTTTCCTCCAGTCCTCAGGCACCTCTCCTGTTTCGCACGACTTGGCAAAGATGATGGAGAGTGGTCCAGCAATGACTTCAGCCAGCTCCCTCAGCACCCACAGGTGTATCCCATCTGGACCCATGGATTTATGGATATCCAAATTGCTTAATTGCTCCCTAACTCAGTCCTCATCAACCAAAGCAGACTGCTCCATTGTCCTGACTTCCTCTGGGGCCTCAGGGGTACAGGGCTCCTCAGGACAGCCTCTTGCAGTGTAGACAGAGACAAAGAAGGCATTCAGTAGTTCTGCCTTCTCTGCATCTTCTGTCACCAGGGCCCCCATCCCATTCATCAGTGGGCCTACATTGCCTCTGGTATTAGTTTTATCTGCTGTGTATTTGAAGAAGCTCTTCTGTTGTCCTTGACCCCTGTCTCAAGGTTATCTTCTGAGGAGGCCTTAGCTTTCCTAGTTGCCACCCTACAACCTCTGACAACAACCTTATATTCTTCCCAAGTGGCCAACCCCTCCTTCCATGATTTGTAAACTCTCCTCTTCCACTTGAGCTTGCCGAGAAGTTCCCTGTTTAACTACGCAGGTCTCCTGGTTCCTTCCTTGACTTCCTACGTGTCAGGATGCTCTGATCTTGAGCTTGGTAGAAGCAATCCCTGAATGCTAACCAACTATCTTGGTCCCCTCTACCTTCAAGCACCCTTGCCCACGGGATTTCCCCTAGCAATTGTTTGAAAAGGCCAAAGTTCACTCTACTGAAGTCCAGGGTTGCAATTCTGCTTGGTATTCTGTTCCTGCCACATGAGATCTTGAACTCCACCCTCTCATGGTCTCTGCAGCCAAGGCAGCCCTCAACCTTTACTGTTTCAACCAGACCCTCCTTGTTAGCGAGGATGAGATCCAGCAGTGCTCCTCTCCTAGTTGGCTCATCCACCATTTGCATCAGACTACAGTTCTCCACTTCTCTTGGCATCTTGAATGGATAGGCATAGGAGGAAGATGTCAGATTTATTTCTCTCTATTATTCAACAAGGGTGCATTTTGTGGTCTGAATTTTTTCTTTGAGGTAGGGAGGTGTCTCATTTGAGCCTGCACCTGGAACCAGCAAAACAGCTTTGACACCTCCTTGTTCAAAATATCATTAAATGAGTCCTAAATTAATCACATACACTTAGGGAAGAAGTAGTAGAACCTCATTTGAAAAAATAATTCTGTTAGGTTTCCCTCTAAGTGGAGAAACAAGTTGAAAGGTCTTCTGAGAGGACAACTCTGCCTACTGTCACACTTAAAATCGTGTTATGACCAAAAGAGAGCGCGCACCATGTATATGGAAGCAAAACCTCTGTCAGCCCAATTAACATTTTGAAGGGAAAGACCTTGCCCCAGCCCCTGGCAGGTCACTGCTGCCATGGAGGCCACAGTGCTGCAGGGGTGCAGGGTATGGAATCAGAATTATCTTTTCCATTTACTGTATACAGAGAATAGGATCATACCCTTTGTAAAGGCCACATCTGTGTACCCTAAATTAGGTGGGATTAATTTAATCTAAAGTGGTTTAAAACCTTGGGGAAGGGGTATTTGGGGAGTATTTATTTATTTATTTACTACCTTTTTACTTCTGTTTAAATTATTACATTATATTTAAGATGTCCTTCCCATTGGCTATGAAGTACCATGAAGGCTTGAGAAGTTATTTACATTTTGAACAGAAAGCTGAACTTAGTACAGCTGTGCAAATTGGGCTGTGTAGAAAACTGAAATTATGAAAATTCTCTGTCCTTGAAACCAGGGAGATTTTACTCAGTATCTTCACTGAAATAAAGTATTTTAGAGAAACACCGAAAAAATTATAAGAAAATTTAACTAGCATAGCTGAGAGCTTAACATATGTATTTGTCACTTTTTTTTCCCCCCTCCCAGCAACTGAATGTTTAACCAAGTAAATTTAGTGTTCAGTTATCACACATTTGGTATGCAGTAGTATTAAATAATTTATACAGAACCTTTCCTTGGAAAGCTGATTTTGATTTTGGTCCTCCTGTAGGCTGTGCCAGGTGGAGAGAAGTATTGAGAGCAACATGTGAGCAGCTCAGGCTCCCACCAGTGGAGTCCCTGAGCTCCCCTTGCTCTGTTGCTAAGGAACAAGACAAGAGTACAGCCAACACTCCTCTTTCTGAAAACCACAACACCTAAAATGTGATTAAGAACTGTCTGTTTTCATGTCGAGGAATCATGCTTTTTAAAGCTTCAGGTCCAGGGTTCTCTGAAGCATAATGGAGAAAGGAATAAATTAAAGACAGGACAAAAATAACTTAATAAAAATGTCTCAAGCAAGCTATTGCTCTTTTAGTTTAGAGCTATGTATAAATACAGCTATTTATAATCTGCTGCTGCAATCATTATGTCAGTATACTCAGTGCTATGACTCAGAAGATACCAAATTTTCGTCAAGGGCAGGCACTGTACCGATTGAACCTCCCTTCTATCTTTGAGAATTTTGTGACTTTAAGAGAGTCATTCATCTCCAAACTTGAAATTATGAAGGGGATAAGTAATACTATGGTCTATCATTATTGATACTTACAATACACTATCAATTAATATCTCATACTGTCACAGTATTGACCCAGAATTTTCCTTGCCTCATATAGCTTGTGATTATGGAAAGATGGAACAGACAGTTAGGTTGATACATAGGTTTGAAGTTGGAAAGAAATGTTGCAGTGAAGCTGAGACTTTTGCCTAAGTTCATAGACTCAAACATAAGATTATAGATAGGACTTTTCTTACAAAGATAGCAACATCTACAGCTTAAAAATAATAACAGCATTCCAAACATAACACTAAATAGCATTAAAAAAGGAGAGCACTTAGGATACAGGTTCCTTCATAATCCTTATACTGGGTGTGACACAGGATTTCATGTTGCCGTATACAAAGGGTGAATTATTATATACATATATATTAGGCGCAAACCATGTTGTGTCTCTATGATCACTTTAAGTGTTTGTGTGCATGTAGAAGAAAATATATGCGCATACAACTGTTATGCAGAAAGAGTAATGTATAGCAAGCTAGGCTTAAATTGGTCTACAAGGTAACTTCCACTTTTGACAAGTACTGCCAGAAAAAAAAAAAAAATAGGTAAGCATAAGCAGTAAAGAGAAAGTATAAATATGCAAATATACAAAAACTGAAGTTCTAGGAATCTGTATCCAAAGTCAAATTCAAGTACTCCATACGTTGTTTTAAGAGAAAAACAACAAGATTTTGTTTGTTAACTTGAGAACACACGTGTCTCAACAAAGCATCAAAGTTCAGATGAAATCTAAATGTAAAAGGTATCAGGAGCACCTACTCTTAAAGGACTGTGGGAATGAAAGTACAAACAACTATTAAACAAGGCCTATGAGATTTGAACAGGCATGGACACCACCATCTCACCTCTGTTTTTGTTTTCTTTATGTCAAAAAGTATCTTATTTACCCAATCATTCTTTAATGACAAATCATGACATGACATCATGTTAGAGCTGAATTGGAGATAATATTTATGAGCAGCTGCAGCTGTCCACAATAGTATTTTTGTTAGGATCAGGAGTGTGGTTTTGAAGCAAATATCTTTATCATATCACTAACTGTCCTTGGTTTACATCATAGAATGAACTCTGTACTCATTAACTGGATTGCTTCTGCAAGACATCCAGGACCATATCTAGCCACAAATGAGCATTGAGTCTGTGGAATAATCCAAAGTTACTTCTGATATGAAAAAATAAATGCATACATAAATAGATAAAATATGAAAGGTATCTAATGTAGACTCCTCAGGACAAAATATTTCAGTCTATGTCTGCTTCTACCAAGCTGCTTTACCTGCTACTGCAGCTGTAACCTATGAGGACCAAGTAAGTTCTCCTGTAAAGTCCCAATAAGGTTTATGGTGAGTCTAGGATTTTACAGTCATAAAACAAGTTAATGAAGTAATATATTGCAGTCTGTAAAGTTCAATAATGTGTAACACTGTTGACCTAGTCCTTTATATGATTTTGTATGCAGTAGATGCAGCAGTTTCCTTAACTGCTTCATATAAACCAACTTTGAGAGACGCGTTGGTATTCTAACAGATTAAAATGGATTTTTATGAGGATGAACGAAATATTTTTTTCTCTTTTGTTTCTGCAAATTTGACCTTTGGAATATGAATTCTAATTAGTTATAAACATCACAAAAATATTTTTTCAAACATGGTTTTATATTCAGTGTATCTAAGAAATTACTGTCATTTAAAACAGTCCTGATAAAACGATAGTCTAAAAGCTTAAGTGAATAATACCAACAGATGAAAAAAACTGTCTGTAATGAATTTACTTGAAAAAAGGAGTTAGGAAAGCATTCTTGACCCGAACACTAAGTTCTATTTCTTCTTTGCATAAAATAAGGCAAAGTCAAAATATCTCTCACACTGAAATGCCTTTTAAGGACTGAACTAACGCATCCTTTAAAAATATCATTAGTTATGATACTATAGATGTATTAATCTCTCTGTGAATCTGTATGGAAAGGCAATGAAGTGTGGGTGACTTTTCTACCTTAGGGTCTCATCTGTATATTGTATAGCCACATGCTGCACAGTACAGCCACATGAGCATTATTTCTTACATAGGAGGACATCAGGCATCCTCCTCTACAATTCTTGATGAAGCAGTTACCTCTTCTAGTGGAATGCTGATGTGTTAAAGTTTGGGTTTTATGAACACTGAATAATGGGGCATACTGACATATATTGTTAGATCAAGCCTTTTATTTTTTTCTTCTTCTTCTTCTTCTTCTTCTTTCCTTGATCTTGGTCTTGCTGTAGACTATTTTGCTTTTGTTATAATCTGTTAATATAATTCTTTTGTCTTGGAAGCCAAACCACCTTGGATCCCAAAGAAGTACAGAGGACAACTCAAATTACATCTGGTGTTGTGTACAATTTGTAAGAAAGAAGTTCTCTAATAGAAAGGCTTTAGATATTTGTAAATTGTCTCAAAGTTTTGTTGTGAATATACTTAGGTGCCACTGATTATGGTGATCACTGCAAAAGGAAGGAGTAGGAGGCAAAGACACAGCAACACCAGCCGGAGTGCAGTCAGTAGAACTGGCTCACTTCTGAGGCAGTTTACTGTGGGAAACTACAGTGGGTCCGTGGATTCCCTGATGGAGGGCATGGGAACAGAAATTAGCCCTGGAGATATTAAGGCCTACCTGTGAGAAAGATGAGAGTAAAGGAGTATTGTTGCTTGTCTGTCTCAACCACGACAGTGTACAAATAATTATTTGGTAAATAGTATAGCAATAGAAGTGTTTCCTCTGTATGTTAGGAAGCTCTAACAAATGACACCTTTTACCACACATTCACATGGGTCCAAGAAAATATTTTTAAATATGATTTCCAAGTATTTAGACACAATGATGAGTTGTTAGCACGATACAGATGATCTTTAATATCCTGACAGGTTGGCAGTTTTGGAAATAATAATAATAACTGGATACATGCAATGATCCTTCAGTGTAATGTTCTCATCAGTAAAACAGTGTATAGAAGAATATATGTAACACCTTTCCTCTGATATTGGTTACATGTATAGATGGGGTAATGACAGACCAATTGCTCAGTGTTAGTTACGTGCAGGAGCCCAGAATCTCTGATACATTTTTATATGGTATTTTAATAGGGCCTAGAGTCCTGTTACTGTATGCCATAGTCCTGATAATACAAAATTACTGAATATTAAGAACATTTCACATTCTACAGGGTAAGGCCTTATTTACCATTACTATTACTTAATTATGCATTATGTAATTGCTGCTTTGACTATGTATTTATCACATATCGACCAGATATTTACTAATATCAGTTTTGTCTTCATTTCCAGCAAGGCAGATCTCTACTTCTATGTATGACTGTGGGCAAAAATCTGTTGGTCTAATAATTCAAGATCAGTGTGTTTCCATGCATTTCTTGGCAATTTGCAATTTACCAGCTTGTCAGCTATCAGACTCGACAATCTTACACCCATCAGTATGTAATGTCAAGTAATTCTGCAGGTTTCTCTAACTAATACCTTTTGATTAAATTGACACAGTAGGTTTACTGTATTTTCAGAGATACAATGTTTTGACTTGCCGATTATGCAGCTGCTGATAAAGAAGTTCCACTTCAGCAGTTTCAGAATTGATAGCAAGAAATGCAACTGCATGCCATATGCTTGCTTCTTACTTTATTCCTTTCCTTTTTGGTATTATTGCAGTCTTGGGCTTCCCTTGACAACTAACATAGTAGTTTTTCATCTTTTAAAATGTCAAAATACTGCCAGGACACTCTTTGAATGGGTTTACTAAAATCGCTTTGGAGGGATAGCAACAGCAAAAGAAAACCTGGAGATAAGCATTTACCCCTCATTGATTTTTGACCTGAAGGGTCCACGCACTGCACATCTGTTATCCATGAAAAATTTCAGCCAGCATATTCACTGATTGCTCTTACTTCTTAATGTATACTGGGTAGCAAAGAACAAATTCTTTTTCCTGAGAAATGGTTTGTGTTTTGCAGAACTATCTTCATTTTCATGTGTTGCAACATAAAAGCTGTCCTTGTGCCTAGCAGTGAAATCATAGCCACAGCTGCTATAGCATAAAAAAATTCAAAAATACTTTCACCTACTCTTGAAGATCTCTTTACGTAGTTACATAAACTGATTGCATAATCCAGCTGCTGTCAGTTTCTGCCTGGGTCTTGTCAGAAGTATTTCTCAATGTACCTACTTTGATGGAATCTTTCTATTTCTTCTCTTCCTTTCTTCTAAGGTGACACTGTAACTCTCAGTAAACCTTGATAACCTCTTTAACTTTAAATGAACAGAGAAGACATAGATACTGAGGGAAAGGAGCAGTTACTAGGAAAGCAGGAAATGTTTACTCTATAACTGAAATTATGCAAACGTTAAATAATATAGATAGCATATGCAGTTTTTTCAGGTTACCAATTACATGTACAATCAAAGTAATGTTAATGATATCTGAAAACTAATGAGAAGTTGAGAAGTATCCTGTTCCTCACCCTTTCCTCTAAATTATGTGAATCTCTGCATATTTATTGATATTATTAGTTTTAGTTATTGAAAAAATGTCACTTGATAGCATGACAAAAAAAGTAGTACTAGTATCAATCAAGACAAAATATTTTTATTTACAGGAAAATATGAATATGTAGGGATATGTTTTTAAGCTCAGTTCTGCAGATAATTTTGTCTGTGGCACTTTTTGCTGTGATATTTCTGGGCAGGTA
Source organism: Pampusana beccarii (assembly GCA_013399365.1). Classification (NCBI taxonomy): domain Eukaryota; kingdom Metazoa; phylum Chordata; class Aves; order Columbiformes; family Columbidae; genus Pampusana; species Pampusana beccarii. Next base: position 536,853 of record VWYH01004577.1, on the reverse strand, counting down.
GTTGCATATATATAAACTGCATTTAAAATTATTTTAAGCAAATGTCGTGTTTAGACCATACTTCATTTCTGTGAACTGAAACAGAAATAAACTATTCCTTAGTTAGAGGGAACAGTAAAAAAAGTTCAAATAAGGTATCAGAAGAGGAAAGCAGAACTATTAGTTTATCAGTGACTTAAATAGCTGAATATTATCAGGTATGAAAACACAAATGATAATCCATACAATCCAATAGTAAACAGTTGATCAAACAGACATAATTTGAAAATCCATTAAAAAAAGAAGCAACACAGTGTGAGCTGTGTTGGACATGATTGATTTTTTACAAGTCAGATAAATCTAAGCAAAAATACTCTGATCAAGGTTATCTGTAGGAGATTTCATGAACAGTATCTTCCTGCTTCTCTCCTCACACTATGAAGTTGATCCATCAACATTCCGTGTACTCAAATACAGTGTCAGCAATCATTAGCCTAAAAGGTGCTTCCAAAGGAAGTTAGATAGATATCTGGTCCAAAATCTTTCTATTGTTACATTTATTAGACAGTGATAATGCCTTAAAGGGCAGTAAGAATAAAGTAATATTTTAAGCAAAACAAGAATTATTGCCTATTCAGAGCCAGGATCAACAGTTCAAGTATGCACCTTTTTCTCTTCTAAAAATGTGCATAAAGTAGCCCTTCCAGCACATGTAGAATAAAAACCTGGATATATCAAACAAACCATTGGATTTTATATTATTGTAGAGTGTATTACATAGACTGAAGAAGATGGTATTCCACCTTCACCTGTAATTGATAGAGGGAAACTACACAAAATTTGATTTCTGGTTTTCATCCAGATCAGAAGCCTGGTCTTTTTTTCCTGGAGTTCCAGAATTGTCTGTACGTGTATTTCTGTTTAGACCTTGGTTTTTACTATCCTGCTATCAAAAATTAGCTGCAGTTGCAGCATCTGCAGATGCATACATCACAAGTAGCTCAGAACAGCTAGGGCACTACATTTGCTACTAATTATCTTCATAAAACTAGATAATAGACTTTAATAAAAAGCAGTGGATCTCAGTAAAATTGCCTAGTGGGTACTAGTAAATACTAGTAAATACTAGTAAATACTAGCTCTGTATTATCAGGATATAAGTTTATGAAAACTTGATCTTAATTGATTTTCTTGGAGAGGTTTACTGTCACCAACATGCAGAAATGAGCACTTGGGAAGGCATCAACAGGACGATGAAGATAGTACATGATTTAGAATGTTTGAGTTATTGTAACAGACTTAGAACAACAGCAACAAAAAAAGCAGAATTCACAACAGTTTTCTTACAGAGATTTTTAACAAGTGTGGTAAGTCACGAAACATTTTGCTTTTCACGTGTTTTGCCCTCTGAACAAGTTTTTTTTTCAATTATTAAAAGAATATAAAGAACCAGGTTTTTTGATGGTGTTAAGAATGTGATTTAAGGATTTGAAATGGAAACATTAAATACATTAGGACCAAGAGGACTCACTGCAATTTCATAGCATAATTCAAGTGATAATAATGTAAAAGTTGTTTCATATGTATTCTTCATAGCAAAATCCCTTGGATTTTCAAACTGAAATATTAACTTCTTAGATATTTTAAATTGGCAATTGGTTTAAACCGTGACTGATGACATACATTTCTACTATAGCAGTGACTAATGTATATTAAGCAAGAAATAATGGTGTTGCTTTTGTGCAGACCTCAGTTCAATTTTTATAATGTTCACCATATCTTCTTGTACATTATAACCAAATATTTAGATTATTATTTTAATAAGATACCTGTCAACTATACTATTAACGTAGAATTCATATTTACATTTTCTAAGATAGATAATTATGAAATTTACAACATTATCATAAGCAACTTTCAGCCTTCTCAATTAAAAAAATATATATTGTCCCCGCTTTATTGTGCTTATAATTTCTTTTTTATTTATACACACTGTCAATCTTATTTAGTGTGAATTCCTCTTAGAAGTATAACTATCAGGGAAACATAATGAGGTAGTATACATTATTGAGTATATATTATATAATAAGAAGACTTAATGTTGCCTTAAAATCAGTACATTGAAAACTAGCTGAGAGTCTAGACAACAGAAATTGTCATTACAGGCAGTGCCAGACACTTTTTCCTGTTGTCTTTAACATGTTTAAAGGATTTCAAAGCGCTTGTAAGTTCACTGATTCTGCTTACAAGTTGGATAGTGGTCCTTAGAATGAAACTTTTTGGTTCAGCATTTACAACAGAAAGTTAAAAAGATTGTCCTTACATCTCGCATAAGGTTTGTGGATTTTAAATTCTTCAAGAAAAATATAAACATGTCCAAACTGAGTTTAAAAGATTGATACAGAACCAGGGGAATAAAAAGTTGCTAACTGAAGCCATTTTTTATCATTTCAGTGTTATACATTGACATATTCCAAAATGTTATACACTGGAGAAGAACACGGTAGAGAAGAAGTTCACACAGCAGGGCTGTTTGAACTACAATAGGTGAGAAAATTTAGATCTTGTCTGTATAGAAAATTATTTTCTTAGCAGATTTGTGAATAGAGGTTCATGAACTCCTGCATAGGCACAGAAAAGTGGCTCATCCAAAATTAGAATTCCATCTCTCCAAGTCTGACAAGTCAGATATGTTTGTGCTGTGCTTCTCGCAGCAAATCTTGATCATGTACCATATGTAAGAATCTGCGATTTCGTTAAGGTGGACATTGAAGTGATCTTATCTCTTACGTCATGCACGTGTATTACTAATGGACTGCTTCTTATGTTTCAATTTGAAATCTTATTGGGCACTTTCACTTCAATATTTACTTATTTTAGGTATAATGTTCAGTTACACAGAAGGAAAAGATCAGTATGGACAGCTTAATTTTCATTTTTTTTAATTTACAGTTAAAAAATGGCAAAGTCTAGAGTTTGCTGTTTATACAATTTGAAAGTTCATTTAAACTTCTTCCACCCTGTGTGTTCGTTTCCAGGAATTCCTCTCATATTTTGACATCTTGTCAGATGATTGCTCTATAAATTTACCAACTTGATGGAAGCTGGTTTAGATGATTGCTCTATAAATATACCAACTTGATGGAAGCTGGTTTTCCACCCCCTAAAACCAATATTTTCATGTTGGTAAGTTCAGATTCTGCTACACACACATTAGTTGTTTTTTTTTAATATGATTTTGCTGATGGCCTTCACTGTTTATTTGAGTTAAATAGACTTTGTAGATTAGTACTATTTTTTAGATTATCATTTTGTAGTAGGTGTATTATAAGAAAGCTCTTTGAAGGACTTTAGTCATTAATGGTGGCATATATCTTTCGATTCAGAAACAACTTGAGCTCGATTCAATTGCCCATTTGATGTGCATTTCCATTCCCATCTCTAGTTCCACTTGAGAAGTTCTATGTTATTTGAAAGTCCTGGCAGGTACAAGAGAGGACCTCTGGGACCTCTGGTCTACTGCTGGGGCATGATTCCGCTGCTGGCAACTGGATGTCTAGAGTCACTTGCAATGTCTTTAGGTATTTTAACTGTCTTGCAGGTACTTTTCCATGTTTGTGCATCTCCCCAGGAACAACAATTACGAACTAGACTGACTAGAAAATCTTTAGTCAGATCTGACTCAAAACTTCCACCTCCTTCATCTCCCTTCACATCCAGAATCTAAATAAGTTAAAATTTGTGAACTATTACGTACATGTGAACAAACATGTCTCTGAAAGAAATGAATATGGAGCTTTTCCACACTGCATCCTATTATTATGCATAATATTGTTCTGTTATTTTAGAAAGTCCAGTCCCTTGATTAAACTACTGCTCGAATGTATAACACATCATTAACAGAAATGTTTTGACAACAATTTCTTCAAAGTTAATTTAGAGGGAGGAAACAAGCATATTTTTAATGCATTGTTTCATTTTAAATAAAGAACCTGTAAACAACTCATGTATTTCAATGACCAAGTTCTAAACATCCACTTAAAATGTTCATTGCTATCAGATTGATTTGGGAAAAAACAGAACTTTATAAAATTAGGAACGAATTATAACACAGTATTTACTACAGCAAGTACAGCATATTTTCCACAGGAAATCTCAAAGATAAAAGTTAATATCCTACTTTTTTTCACAAAATTGGCAATAATAACTTTTTTCTTCTTTAATTTTCCACAAAGTTTCCCTTCTGAGACATTCTGAAGAAAGGCAAACCAATAATCTAATGAGTAAATTCTAGAACTACACGTGAAAGGGAAATAATAACACTTTTTTTTGACAAATCGATTTCGCATTGTATCATTAGGAGTTGATAGATTATTATTTTTCATAAATTATTTTTATAAACCATGTAGGATAATTTTATTACTTTACTCTGGTTCTCACTTATGTATGTTTTAGAAAATGTACCGGAAGCTATGGTAGACACATTTTAAGTATATCTGAAGATTTGTTCTAAATATACAAGTGGAAATGTCCTTACGTTAAAAAAATCTGATCCAAGTTTTCTCATTATGAAGGGTAATAAGCCTCAGTATTTTTAAAGTTCATTTTGTACAACTATTTAATGTTAATAATGTTGATTTTAATAGTAATAGTAACAGTAACATTAATATTGTATTCGTATTTGACTTTCTAACAGTAATGACACCATTTGACTCCTAGGGTGTACCTTTTTCTCTCTTCTATGCTTAGTTGCATGAATGGACATTTTTGAATTTTTGAACTGACAATTTCTGAAACCTTCTTATACTGTTATTTGTCCCAGAAATCTAATGATGGGACTTTGAGAGAGGAGGAAGAGAAGATTAGAAAAACCCTTTGCTTTTCATTTGTTAAGTGTTTGTGACTCTGAGGTTCCTTTCCTCATGTAGCTGTTAGTGTGGACATTTTAGGGCCAATTTTCATGTCAAAATAGATTCTTCCTGAATTCTGCTACAGTCTTTCCTATATCATCCAGCAAATTTATGGCAATAGTAACTGCTCTGTTTTGGTTATAGACACGCAGTCACACACACACACACACAAAAATTAAGAAACAAAATATCTGTCTACTCTGATTAATTGGTGTAAATTATGCTCAGTTCTCTTTTGAATGAAAAAATGCAGAGTCTACTTTTTATGACATTTTATCATATTCAGATGTTTGTGTTCCTGTTCAGATTTTCAAATTTGTTTGGTTCTACCAAACATACACACTAAATTGATAACTACTAAATATTTTAAATGGCATACATATTCATTGCCAAGCCAAACAGGTTTTTTTATTTTATGTCAGCATACATAAAGTTAGGTCCTGCAATTAACATATAATGAAGCATGCCCTACTGCCGTGAAATTTTAAGTTAATTAGCACGGAAGTCTAGGCTAGCTCAAATTGGAATGCAAAAATCACACTTTCTGTAATAAATATCATCCATGATCACAAACATCTTTCAATTTTCAGAGTGAAAATGAGAGTTTTATCATTTCCTTGTCTTGTTTTTTGAGGGTGTATCGTTCCTATTAAATATATAATTTTGCCTCTTAAACAGTTCTAAAAAGGACCAAACAGCAGTGAAATTTATTTACATGTTTTAAAGTGAAATATCTCTTCTTAATACCCTTTCGTCTTTATAATCCAAGATTATAGTTAATTCTACCACATTATTTTAATTACTCTAGTTTCTAAATTAACTGAGCAACACAGAAAGAAGATGGCCAATTGATGGCAGTGCCAAAGTTTACTTATGATTCATGCTGTGGTGTAACTTGGTCTGTGATTATTCCTTCAGTAACAGGTTTATTATCTCAAGTAATAAAATTATTTTATTATTGAACAGGCTTGAATTATTTATCTTTGAATTACTCTAGCACTAGGTCTTTTCCTGGCTGTGCTTTGTACCATATCGGTTACTGCTTTCCAAGACAAATCTCTAATGGATGACAGTAATACTAAGCATGTGCAGTTGTCAGCCTGGTAGTCCTGCTTGATCTGAAGGCCAGACCTTGGTTCCTGCCTTTCTTTACTTGGTAGTAAGAGATCTCACTTTATTGTGCAGACTGAGGACTGGAGCAGACCACTACAAGACTTCTGTCATTACAGCTTTGGGTTTTCTTCCTGTGGAAATCACTGTTTCTGTGTCAGCAAAGAACCCAGCTCCTATATGCCTCCAGTGTCAAAGTAACGATGCACTCTCAGCACTCAGTTTTATACAGAAGCTTAAAAGCATTCTTCTGAATCCTCCAGTTTACGCATCATTAGATAAGCTCCAGAATGAATCAAAATGAAAGAAGCCAACACTGATCAAACTAGATCATTTAGCATAACCTATTGTATGCAACACCTACCCACGCTTTTGTGCTATAAAAATACCACTCTGAAAGGCTGCAATACAGTTTTCATGTTATTTCAGGTATCCTGAAATGAAAATATGTTAACAATATTTATGTCCAAGGCCTACAGGGCACCACATGGGACACCGGAAGGATTCAGAATTGGTTTCTTCTTAACTGCACCCAATTTGCTTTGGAGGTGGCTTACCCTAAGCAGCATTGATGAGAGCCAGTATAGGCCACAGTGCCCCAGGGCAAGAGGTTGCTTCATGAAGCACTTCTATGTAGCAACACAGATGCATTCTCAACAGAAATTGACAGCAAAAGAAGGCGTTTTCCACCCTAGAAACCTAAAGTTTCTGGCATTATCGTTGCAGGCTGCTTTCTCTGAATAAATGACTGATATTTTTTGGATTCTTGCCTAAGCATGTTTATTTGCATAATGTTGCAACTGATGATAAGTAAAAATTTATGTTAATTTAAAGTCTCAGCCAGCAGCACAATTCTTCTGATTTCTTAAGTTAGCAAAGTTGGAATGAAAAAATCAGAAAAGAAAGATACATTGACCAAAAAGCTTTTATAATCTTGTCAATGTTCTGCTTCTTTTAGATCCTAATAACAGAAACAAATATATTTTTTAAAGAGAAGTAGAATTGATTACTTTTTTTTTTTTTCATATCTTGCAGTTGATACACCAATGCTGAAAGAATGCTGTCTGTCCTGCTGTCATGTTTTTCTAATGATTTATTACTACCCAAAAAATCAAGAAAAAATAAAAGAGGACATTTCAGTGTCGTAAGCTGTTCAACTGGGATACAACAACCAGTTTTGCATTAATTTCCGTGAAGGCGTAAAAGAATTAGAAATACCTGTTTTTTCAAAGGTACATGCTTTCACATCAGGATAAGAGGGAAGGACATTTTTTTTTCCCCCAATAATTAAATTCAGTTTTGCTTGCTGATCTGGCTAGTTTTTCTTGTGAATAGAATTGCCATAATGGAGACACGGTGAATCATGGTATGGACAGAGAATGATTGTCATGCTACAGCTAAACCTTGCAGAGAGTCTTTATAGGTGAAAGGAAGTAAGAACAGAGTGTCTGAAAAACTCTTGATTAATGCTACAGTAGTTCAGCTTCTGGCCCTGGATTAAGTCTCTGCACATATATATGGACAGAGGTATTTGTGGAGCATCTAATGTTTGCTGTTCCTCATTAGCAAACATCTGAACTGATCCTTTGCTTTTCAAATCAGTGATGACATCAAAGCTACATAATTTGACCACTTGAGAGGAACAATATTCCTCACAATGGTCATATTGACCCGCTGGAAAATCACTAATGATACAAATAACCTTGGTAAGTCAACCCTAACAGAAATGACATCAGGTCTAGAAAAAAAGGCAACTCTGAAGCAAGGGGAAAATTAAGCTTCTGTAGCATTGTAAAGTAGATGGATATTGAATTGTGAGGGGCATGATAGAAAATGCTAGCATAGAAGTATGTATTAATTTTGTCAAAACCATAAAATTTCTACTCAGTGGTTATTAAGGTTCTTGTGGGAATACTACAGTGTGAATGGAACTTCAGTTAAAAAAATACTGGAAGGAAGTTTGAGCTGCTAGGAAGGAAGGAGGGAAGGAGGGAAAGAGGGAGGGAGGGAAGGAGGGAGGGATTAACCACTTTTTTTGTCGTTGTTGTTTTGTTTTGTTTTCTCCTTGAAAACTTCGAATGTTCCCTCATTACAATCACATTGATCAGTGAGAAAATACACCATCAATGAATTTATCCAAACTTTCTGGCCAACACTACATAAAAACATTTGAGAACTCTCAAGAATTTTCCAAGAGTGGGCAAATGTTTTCTCTCTAGATCAGAACATGACATTCCTGTTGTCTAGCAATAAGAAAACAAGTTTACCAGTACAAGAAGGACTAATGGCCTCTCGAGAAGTATGCATGTTTTATTTACAGTTCTGCACAACTTGAGCTACTATTTAAACAGCAGATATTATAGTAATTTTTGAAAGCCTTTTACGAGTGTCTGACTACCATCAGGAAGTTCTAGACTCAAATTTAAGGCATTGTCCTGATTTTCTATGTAGATATTTAGAAAAATAAAACTAAATATTCTGCTACTTATCTAAATAATCTGCCTCACTTAAAAATCATAAGTTTGGTTAATGATATTCTGTTAAAGGGAGATAACAACAACAACAATGATAATAATAAACCAGCAACAAAATAGATAAGTTTTGTCATGTGCAGTGCATAACTCTAAGAGCAGAATCAAAAGAATTTCATAGTCTGTGAAACACTTGGGTGAAGCTAGTCCAGTTTACTTTTTCCCTCTTAAGTTATAAACTTTTCACTTTAATATGTTTAAAAAAAAATCCTTTTCATAGTTAATCAAACAAGATGCAAGAACTATTTCTAAGACTTCCACTTTGATGTCTTCATCAGTATATTTTCTTTTTCAGTAAATATAATTAAATTGTCTTTTGGGGTTCATCTTTCTCAAGTAAGGACTTTTTTCATGGGACAGAAGGCAGGGTATGGCTGTGGATATTTTCCTTTTTTGTTTGATGCCTTAACCACAAAGCTTATGTTTCCAGAGAAAGCAGCCCAGGAGAACACCAAATTGTAGAACTGTAGGTCTAGAAAGAATGTTGTAGTTCAACACTTGCACTGTGGAAGGGCCAGGAATACCTGGATGACAGTACCAGATATTGTGTTATCTGTTTAATATCAGAAAATTCCACAGTGCCTATCAGCAGTCCTTTCCAGTCAACTGTGTTATCAATATTTAGCAATCTCTGGTTTCAGTTGGCCTTGTTTCAAATTCAACTGAGTTTGTCAAGCTCTTTTCCAAGAAACCATGGAGAACAGTTAATCATCTATAACTGAGATACACTGGAAATCTGAATCATGTTCCCTTTCCCTTTCTTTTAAATTTTGTTTTATTTAAGTAGGTATAGACTTTAACATGTCTGTACAAATTTTTGTCTTGTTGTTATCACGCCATGTCCACAGGCAATCAAGATAATTTTAAATTCCAGTCTTGTCTTCTAAACCTAAGTGATTCTCACAGCTTCATGTCATCTACACTTATCGTTTCAAGGGAATGCCATTTGTTGCTGATGTAAATAGGGGTGGAATCCAGGCAACTCTTGAAAGTTATACAGGTGTCTTATCAGTTGGCAGTGAATACTTATAACTCTTCTTTTGAAACCATTTTTTTTCATATATACATGTGGTTATTTCTATTTACAATACATTTACTTAGAAGATGATGTGAAGAACAACATATTAACAGTGTAAAATTTACTTAAGTTAATATTTATCTGCTTTCATCCACTAAAATAATTTATTTGTCAGAGAAGATAGATTGTTTTGATATTACTTTCTTGACCACCACATGTTAACTATAGCTTTGTTTTTATTATATCTACTAAGTATTTTTAATGATTCTTTAGTTATTTATTCCAAATCATTTCAGATACAGAAGAGGCCCATTCCAAGTCATTCCAGAGCATGATAAATAGTTTACAATTCCCCTTGTACTCTGGTGTTTTGGGTTATCTTTTGGTCTTTGCTAAGGGCATATTTGTTTTCTCTAGTCCTCTGAGATCTACTTCGTCCTTTAAAAGTAGAGAACTGCTAAACATTTAGACACAGTTTTGCCTAGCTTTTCTCAAAAACTAAGGAGTCAGCTTCATAAGGTCATATTGACAAACAAAATATCCTTATCATTTACATATATCCTTTTAAAAATCTGTTCCTTTACTAATCTAGGCAGGATCCCTGTTTCCTGTTTAGTATTTTTAAAGACCTGATCGAAATCAGTCTTCATTTAGAGAAGACGAAAGTAAAGAAGGCAACGGTGCCAGAGTCTTTTGTATGTTCTCTGCTTCTACTTAATAATGTTTCTTACCGTTCCTTTATCCTGGTTTAATTATACTATACTATACTATACTATACTATACTATACTATACTATACTATACCGTACTCTACTGTACTATACTATACCGTACTCTACTGTACTATACTATACCGTACTCTACTGTACTATACTATATCGTACCATACCATACCATACCATACCATAACATACCATACCATAACATACCATACCATACCATACCATACCATACTTTGATAGATTCTTTTCTCAGTATTCTTTATATCTCTATTAATTAAAATGCACCTTGCACAATAATCTTGCTGCATTTACCACTGTGGCTATTCTTTTTGCTTTAGTTATGTTCCGTTTTATTTTCTTTCCAACTTTTGGCATGTTTCTTTTCTGATTTTGAGGTCATCCGTTCATAATATTTTCTTTATATATTTTCTATATTTTGTTAATATCTGGGTAATTTTCTCCAGAGCAGTTAGTATCGACTCTATCAGTAACCAGTTAGCTACCCTATCTTTATTTTTTTATTATATTTCTGAGAATAACTTGAGCAGTTTTGTAAGTTTACGGAAGTTTATTTTTTTCTAAATTCAATTTATTCCTTTTATGTTTTATATCATTCTTGTCTCACAGTACTTAATTACGTAATTTCACAAGAGCATCTATCTAAATTCTTATGTATTTGTAGGTTTTCACTGAAATCTCACTTTAAAAAAAGAAACTACAATATTTGCCTATATCATACTTCATTCATCTCCTTCATTAATCTCCTTAAATATTTCTTCCCATTGCAGTTCAAATCAGACAGACAGTGAGTTCAACTCTATTGAATTTGTGTGTCTATGAGGGGGTTTCTAATGAATACTTTGATATTTAAAATTCCTTTTATTGGCAAAATCTTTCTGTTGGATAGTTGATTAGAATACAAGCCTTATTTCCTTTCTCCTTTTGCCTGAAAAGTCTAAAATTAGCCACCCTTTATAGATTATGTCCTCTTTTTTTTGACTTGTTGTTTTTGCCCCCAAATTATCTTTAAACTTCTGTCAGAACTATCAGATTTTCAGTGTAACAACATATTTTTTTCACTCTTGGCTCTTCCCAAGAAAGGTTTTCTATTTGTGTCCAACAAAAACTCTGTGACACAAATTATGTAGTAATTCTGAAAAGTTTTCTAGCAAATAATTGCTATAGTCTCTTCATTTGTGTAACAATGTCTCAAATGTTCACCTAAGACTATGCTATTTATCTCAGTTGTATCCTACTGTATTTTTAATCACCTGCTCTTCTATCTTCCAGAACTGCTGATATTACCAATATTACTAACTCTTACATTTTTGTCATCTGACTTTTTCATGCTGATCTAAACCTCTTGTCATTGTGTTTATAAGTGGCTATAGAGGATACTCTTCTCCTTCTTTATAAGTAAAATACATTTATTTCATTTTGCAGAATGCCTTATCTTGATCAAGAAAGCTGGAGGTTTCCTACCTGCAAATCCATGGTTTTATTTCCAGAATTCTTCTCCAAGAATTATTCTTCTATGTTCAGCTGAAACTAAAGGCAAGAATATAAATTACACTGACAGGGAGATTACGTGACTTACAATTGCTTAATAACAGTGTTGAGGAAGTTACTAATGAGAGGTATTTTATTTTCTAGCAGGGAATAGCAAAAAATGAATTAAGTTTCCTTTCCCTTTCCTTCTCTCCTAGCTCATTGAGTAATTGCAACTACATAAAGTATTTCTCAAGTTTCATGTATGTACACGAGAGAGAGGGGCACTTCTTGAGTAGACTGGCAGATTTACATTAGAAATGGTTAAATGGTATCTATGAACAATTCACTATTATAAAGTATATTAAAATATCCCCTTAGTCTTGTTGATTATGGGTGATTTTTCATTAGAGGAGTCACTGTACCTTTATATTCTATAGAAACATGTTTTCTGAAAGTTATTTTTGCCATAAAAATCAATGTATTACTAAAATGACTTAGAAATGCCATATTCATTGCACTCTTCACTGGAGATACGAGTATAACCAAGATGAACCTCAGAGGCTGCTCTCTGCTATATTGAAGATCCTGTCCTGTGTCTATGAGGAAACTGCATTTTAACACCAGTTCATCCTCAGTCTGTATAATTCTGTGTCTCAAGAAGAACTAGACTTTTTTGTTGCTAGCAGGAGAAAAAAGCTAGTTTTCACTAAGATTTTCTCACACTTGCTACAGTATTCTTATAGTTATCATTCAAATGTTGCAATGTTCTCTGGAATACTAGCTTATCTAACTCCTTAGAAGAGCCCTTCTGTCCTTTTCAGACGTACCAGGTCAGTCTTGCCAGGTCACCATTACTGTTTAGGAAAGATTAAGCTACATATTTTAAATGTCTGGTTTGAATGTATGATCTAAAATGCTCTGAAAGTATGATGTCATCCTTCTATAATAGTTGTAGCATTTTCTGTCAGTCTGGGAGCTGAACTAAGTATTTTAATTTTGTGCTTTGCCATTCTGCTGTTCGTATCTTCTTTTTTTTCCTTTTTTTTCACTCCTGTCTTCCACAATTCCTTACATGTACCTCCATTGTACATTCCCCCATCTACTAATCAAAGGCAGATGCTCATACTCTTATTTCTATACCTCAGTATTTTAAAGTCCATGATTTTTCATACAAATGTTTTCCAGAATAGTTCCTTCCTTCCTTCCTTTCTTCCTTCCTTGCTCCCTGCCTCCCTCTCTCTGTCTCTCCTTCCTTTCCTTTCTACCTCTCCCCCTCATCTCCACCTTTCTTCCCTGGCTTCTTTCTGCATTATAACTCGTAATTGGGAATAATTTTGGAAAGGTTAAAATTCGGTTTTAAGAAAGTAGCCTTGAATAAACACCAGTTTCATGAAAAAATGTAGCAGGCTTCTGGAGCAATCCAAAACAAAACAATTTCTCAATCAACCAGTGCACATAAACATCTGTAGCACGACACATACACAGAACACATAAATTGGCATTGCATATAAAACTAAACATGTGATGTCAACTTTACTCAACTTTACAGGCAGTCAGGAAATCTAAACTAGACTCATTTTTTATAACAATACTTCAGATGCATATCTAGGTGCTTTGGTGTCTGGAACTGAAAGAAGTTATGTGTCCTCCTTGGTTGTTACTTTATTCATGTCTTTATCCTTCACTAGGTAGTATAATCCCTTTGCCACAACTTGCTTCCAACTACCCAAAAAAGTGGATTTCTGCTTCAGGCGATGAAAGCACATGAAGGAACGGCAGGTCTTCTGTCTGGGGGTTATTTCAATGTGTAATGCTCTTGCATGTAAATGTGAGTTAATATGAATATCAGCTTTACAAAATTCTTGAGGCAGCTATGTTTTTGACAGGTAAGGAAACACATAGCACTGCAGTAACCAAAAATACTATTTGTGAATTCTCAAGAATCATCATAGTGATTCAAGTTTTTCTTTTATTATTATAGTAAGATTACACTGAATCTTATTGCTGGGCTAACAGTATGACAGCGTAAAACATTGCGTTAATTACAGTAACTCTTTATTGGATGAGAAAATCTGGGGTGGGTGATTTTCAAAATAGCAGGTAGTCAACGGAGAATATGAAAATGCATGCACAATTCAATGCTAGAGTTGGGTTCACAATTATGACAAAAATAGATGTATGAATTATGGTTTACAGGTTTGACTCTACAGTAATTGTTCATGCAGATTGTCTACACAAAGGGACAACTGTTTTTGCTTCTGCAGTTGCTAGCCTGGCCTCTGGGAATTAGTGCCTAGTCTCTCTTAAAATATAATCCCTTTGCAAAATAGACTCTTGTATGAACTATAATTTTCTCATTTATTCTAGCTGAGATTAGTGTTGTATTATTGGAATGACTGTATAAGCAGCCTTGACTTTTCTCTCTGTACGTGACTACCCCAAGACAACACTGTAGCAGTTGCATGCAGGAGCATCTGTAGACCTCAGAATCTTTGCAGGGCACATCAAAGTTAAATCTTCAGCGGGGGAGTCATAAACACATTGTCAAATTTTTTCTGACTACTTATCTGAGGGTGACTACCCTCACATCAAAAACTGCTTTAAATACACAGTAAAAGTACAGAAATCCATAAGGCAGGGTGCGCTTGACTCAGCACTTCCAATGCCAACCTGTTAAAAGCTACATCTAACTCTAAGTACTCTGGCAAAACACTTAGTATAGTCAATAGGGCTTTTGACTCACTAAGACCAAAAAAGCAATGCTGGATTCTGTCATTAAGCTGTTTTACATTTAAATAAAACAGAAAAGTGTATACACTAGGTAAGTTCCAACTCGGTGTAAACTATCAAATATGAATAAGTCTCTCTCATCTGTATTTTAGGAATAACTAGAGCAGAATTGAAAATAATTTAAAAAATAACTAAAACCCAATATAGAGCAGTTGAAAACAAAGGCAGCTGAAAAAGTGATTATAATTTATACAGTAATAGCTGGGAAGAAAAAAGTTAAATCACATATTCGAAATCTAATAATAATGTTAGATAAATGCCAAAGTAACTTTGTTATGTATACTCCAGATAAATCATAACATATATCTCTTTTATAGCTATAATGAAATAGTGTAAAAGGAGGCAAACATTGAGAAGCACACAAGAAAAAAGCATTTTTAGATGAGTTATGAAACAGATGGCGACTCATGTAGTTAAAAACCCATTTAAATACGTGGCACCTTAAAAATTCCGGAAAATGTTGGTGGTGTTAGACTGAAAATAGATATCTATATATCAGGAAAAATTCAAAAAATGAGAAGTGTAACTCAGATAGTGAGAGAAAGAGGAGAAGGAAGAGGGAGGCAGGGGGAGAGAGAAGTGCTCCTCATAACTATTTAAAATTCATTTATGTTGGTGTATCCTAGTTGCCAAGAAGCTGAGAAGAGTACAAGAAGGTAGAAGTTAAAATTATCCTCTGTTCTGCAACCATTCAAAACTTCTATTTCTCCAACATCTCAATAGTGTGATCTCTGCTAATTTACTCCTCCTGAGATATTTTAAAGCCCTTGTTGAAAAGTAAACACTACTGTTAATATCCTTTAGGACATGAAGCAATCGCAATGAAAAATTTTATACATCGAGGATTTGATCAATAATATTTTTCCTGTCACATTTCTTTACATATTTTAATTGAAGCTCAGAACCTCAAGTAATTTTTCTTCCACCTATAAAATTATTATCTATCTGTTAAGCAACAAGAAGTCTAGATCAAACGTTGTTAAACTGTTAGTATGATTGTAGCCACTTTTCCTGATATACATTCCCTTGGTATTACTCAGATTTTTCAGTATTCTTACTACTGCATAGAAGTTCGATTTGACATTGGGGTCATAGTTTACTGAGTGTTAGGAATAGATTCGTGGTTTATTGACCTTGGCTGGCCCCCAGACACTCATCCAGCTGCTCTCTCACTCCCCCTGCCCAAGAGGACATAAGGAGAAAGATGGAAGAGCTAACTGGTTGAGATAAGGACAGAGGCAATGCTCAATAATTACCATTGTGGCAAAACCAGACTTGACTTGGGAAACATTAATTTGATTTATTGTCAATTAAATAAAGAGCAAAACGATGAGAAACAGAGGCAAAACCTAAAACAGCATGCCCCCCATCTCTGCTATCTTCCCAGGCTCAGCTTCACTCCTTCATTCCCAGTTTCTTTTGCTCTCCATTGTCAAACAGTGCAGCTGGGATGGGGAAAGAGGTTTATGATCAGTTCATAACACTTCATTTCTGCTTCTCCTTACCCCTCACACTATTCCTCTGCTCTGGCATAGGGTTCCTGTCAGGGTATACAGTCCTTCGGGAAAAACTGCTCCAATGTGAGTCCTCCATGACCCACAGCGGAATGGCATATCCACCTGCCTCTGTGGCTATGTCTTCCGTGGGCTGCAGTGTGGATATCTTCCTCAACATGGTGCTGTCCATGGGCTGCAGTGACTACTTGCTGCACGGGGATCTTCATGGGTTACAGGGAGACAATCTACATCACCAGAATGTTGTAATATCTTGACATATACCTGCAGACTTTTCAGAGACTGAATCAGCCAAAGTATAAATTTCTGAGCATTAATTTAGAAAGGGTAGGACCCAATTGCCTTTAAATAAACAAATTAACTACTACTCTTAATAACTGCACAAAAAATTCCTGCACAGTATCTAAACATTCTATGAGAAATTAAAGGTCAAAGATTGGTTCTTACTATGGTTGTGACCATGTTGAACAAATAAAAAGCCTTTTTTTATATAACTCTGAACAGAATGAAGTGTAACTGTCCCGTGTTTGAGATGTGGGAAATTAAATTGTGTATAAATCACATCTGTACTTCTGGATGTTTCATTTCTGACTGGCTTTGTATCTGAGCCCCAAAATTACTCTTTATGATTCTCATTACTGCTGGAAATGACCACCTATTACAGTAAATTATATCTTATCCAGACCAAGTTGAGTTGGATCACCATGTTGGATTTGCCCTTTAAAATATTAGTTTTTAAGACACTAAAGTTCATTTTGCATCGAGAATATTTAGTATCCATCTATCTATTCTCTATCCTGAATCCAACTCGAATATGTGCTCAGCAGAGAAGGACATAAAAGGCTGATATTCGCTTGGCACTTTTCCCTTGAACTTCATCCATACATCATGCATTTCTAATATTATTCAGTTTGAGGCTGTAGGCACAGAGCTAATGTGAATGTCGTATAAAAGCCAGCCAAACCAGAAAGAACAACGCCAGTTACATGCCAGTGTTTTCATTTTGTGATCAAATGTCTTACAGTTCCAGAAAGCCAGAGGCATTTAATAAGCTAGTCAGGCAAGTAGGATCAATTTGCATGTTTAGGAAATCTAGGAGAAGGAAGAAATTAATGAAGATTCATGTATCAATCAATTCGTTGAATGAAAATGGAAAGTAAATGCAAAACATCATATTAATGAAAGTCCAGATTCCACAAATTGAAACTGTACATTATGTTCTATATTTTAGAGCGTAAAGTCAACGTATCTTGCAATGCACAGAGTTTTTCTAGCAACAATGAAACAGATGATGAGCCTAGGTGAAACAAGGCTAAGGCCATATACTTTCCATATATCTAAACATTTTCTGTATTTTTTAACAGGTGTAAACTTAAACATTCTATAAAATTTATTCCTTACTTTTAATTAATATTTGCATTTTTCATAATAGGTGACTAGAACAATGCATTTTCTAATGGAAATTGCTACAAGGATCTGTATCAATACAACTTGGAGATTACTTCTTGAGACATGAAGTTTACAATTTAAACTCCTGAAAAGGTCCAACAGCCTTATTCAAATAGAATATACCAGTGAGAATTTTTAAGGCCTTGGAAAAGCTCTCCAAATTCTTACTAGAAAGAAATAAACTTTGAGTAGGAGAAAGAAAAAAACTCAGTGCAAGGTCTAAGTGATGACCAAGACTTTTAAAGAAGTCATTTTGAAATAACAGCATGCAACTAAAAAAAGTGGGGTTTTTAGTAAATAAAGAAAAATTGGGAAAAAAAGATAAATGTGTAATCAAGGGTCTGTACTGGCTTATCTAATATCCAAATGCACGCTTAAAAATTCTCTCTTAAATTAAATGGGGTTTAGAGGTGTAAATAAAAAGAAATAAACAAAACCAATGTCAAATAAATTCTAGTGAAGTTTCTTTAGATAGGCATATGCATACACATACACATATATAATTTTAAAAATCCTTATCCATTTAATTTAAAAAAAACATGTCTTCAGATAAGTACAGGTAGATTCTAAAATTTCATTTCAGAAAAAAAGAATACCTTTCATTTTGCAAAAGGTAAAGTACAAGTTGAGTTATAGACAATAGACATAAAATAATTGATTCTGTTCCCCCAACTCAACTTTTAATGTTGCATGAAAAGACAAAACCCACAGTCATTACTAAACGGCAAAACATTAGCATTGCAAAACATCCCAGTATGATCAAAGACAGTTTGTGACCTGATCAGAATAAACCATTTTGATTTTCCTGCTGTGTTTTTTGCACATTAATAGGTTCTCATAAGGCACATCTGTTTAATCCGAACAACCTTTTTTGATTGACCCTTACCCCTCCCCCATCCCAGTGGGGATGCATGTGATTGTATTAGCATTTGTATGGCTATGAGAAGTACAATACATAGGAAGGGGCCTCTCTGGAAGGTGTTCAGACTAGTTATATGGAAGTACGATGCACCTTCCAGTGCAAATTAGAAAATAAAACAAGTGAAGCAGCATGTATGGTGGTAGCAGTAATTAACTTTGAAATATAGAACATCTCATAAAGGAAAACCAATTACTCTAGTTGGTAGTGTAAAAGCTTTGCATACATTCATAATATTTTGAAAGAAGTGAAATGAAATTTTCTGATCTCAGAAGGCATTAATTGAAGACTTCAAACACATTTATTTTTAATAAAGTTAAGCTTGAACCATGTTCATAGAGCCAAGACCCCTGAACTAATGGGTTGTGTAAATGGCCTGAAACAGAGGTCCAAGATAAATATTTTCACACTGGTGGCAGTTTTAAATCTGAAACCAGTTTATGCTGTTTGAGACCCTTTTACCAATACAATTTGCCAACTGATCATGGTTATTCAAAGAGTTTTATATGTCTCATATCACTTGTATATTTATTGACTAAAGTAAAATAATCTCTAGATAGAAATATTGCACAGAGTTGTCTCTAAATCCATTGAAAAGAATGCAGACATTTCTTAAGATGTTTTAATAGAAACAACAACCAATGATTTAGTTAAACAAAATCTTAAAAAAAACGGGGGCACTTGGCTACTTTTGTCAAAGTTATGAGTTGCTTAATCATCTTTAATAAGTTAAATATTATATATCAGAAATAGTCACATACAGATGACATGTTACTGATAATGCAAAAGTATGATTCTGAATTGTGCTACAGTGAGTGAGTTAATCTCAAAACAAAACAAAAATTCATTAATGTGTGCAGTTTATAGTGAAAAGTGCTAGGAAAAACAGTCTTAAGTAATAAACAAATGCTGGTAGCCCTACATCTATGAAGCTTGTGGAGAGACAGAAGTGTAGTGAGAAACAATTGTGTTGAACATAAACATTTTTAAAAGCTTTCACAGAAAACCAGTGTCCAATGTTATTTAGAAGACTGGAAAACATTTTTGGGCAATCAAAACGGACCATTTTACAAACACTACAGGCAGGAAGAAAAGTGGCACTACTGATACGTCCTTGTTTTGTTCTAGAAACCATAACAATATGTCTTTCGTTTTAGAAACAGACAGAAAATTTAGTGTTTCACTAACAGAGCCAAAAAATTTCTGTTAAGGTCAAAAGCTGGGGTGAATATTAACTGCTTAAGAACAATAATGTATTTTTATAATGAGAAATCATTGTAAGTGACAGGACTAATCTTTATTATTTTTTAGTGCTGAAAAGAAGTTGCCGTGTCGTGTCTTCGATCTTAAACTGCTTTAGTTTCATCACTGAGAGTTTGATATCAGTTTCCATCAAAGTGTGTGTAGTAGATTACAATAAATGGATGGCGTAAGGTCAATAATGCATGCAGCAGAGGACATAATGTGCCTTGATAAAAATCAGAGATTTTGTCTTGGTTTTAAATTCAATCAATTCAAATAGAAACTCTCAATAAATCCTAATACAAACCTAGGTAATGAAATATAATGATGTATTTAAATCTACTTGATTAGAGAGTGTGGGAAACAAAGTAATACAAAATTAAAATGAATAGAACATAGAATAAAACGTTGGAATTTATGATACTATTCAAAAAACTTCTAAGAGTGTCTTATTTTGACATTATTTTGTTTTCTAGTTGACATAAGAGGTCCTTCAAGATGTTCTGCCCAGGGGAGAGCTCAGATGAACAGTTTCTAGCAAGAATGACGCAGAAGGAATAAATAGCTCTAGAATACATTGCTGTTTTTTTGATGTCTGTTGTCAGTCTTAGTGCTCCGAGGAGGCTCCTGAAAAAAATAGGTTCTGGCAATAATTTTAACATTTCTCCAGCTGAACTGGTGAATAGATCTCTGTGGTACAGACATAAAATTTTTGAAATTAGAAGACCTATTAAAAAGATGTGTTTTTAAGGCTGGGAAAAGGAGTCAGTTGTATGAAAAAAAACCCCACCCAACTAAACAAAGCAAACCGAAGGAAAGCAATGAGACTGAGTAGCAAAATATTGGAAGGAGTAATTTAAGTTCGTATTTCAAATCAAAGTGGACAGAGTTACAGACGAATTGCTGACAGGGAGCGGTTTTGGCTAGCAGCTGGTCATTTCCTCCTTCTATACTAACTCCTTAAATGGCAGTATTCTTTTCCATATGCGGTCCACGGTATTTTCTGTCATGTGAACCTCAGCTAGTCCTATACAACTAGCACTCCCCAGTTCCTCATAGAGTACATCTATACTGTGCTATAGCATGCAGGAAATCTTATTTGTGGTGCTAATTTCCCTTGCTGTGTGTTTGCTATGCACTCTGCTGTATCACTGGTACACCTGACAATGTTTTCCTGACATGTAGTGCCAGGGCAAAGCTATGGACTGGGAGACCTTTGGAAATGTCCCTCTTGAAATGCAGGCATTCATACCACTTTGCTGTTTGTGCATGTACGGTCCATGCTTCAGACCAACAACAGGTGTGAGCATCGTTGCTGGCAGAGCTGCCATCTGGTTGTGAATTATAAAGCTTTTCTGATGCTTTATATCCTACTCAGAATAAAGCTCACTAAACACTGTTTATTGTGTTTAATTTTGGCATTAAGAAAGTATCCCTTTTTCATTCAAAGAATTTGAGTTTCTACAATTCTGGCAAAATGAGTGTTTAAGACTGTTTGTTTGTTTTGTTTCGTAATTTTTGGGTTTTGTTTTATTTTGCATATTAGTACCACTTTAATCACTAACTCCTTCTCAGAGCTGATAGCCTCTTTCTCAAACTTCATTAGTTTTTGCTCCCAGAATGGAAAATTTCACCAAGTTTGTCCACCTTCCTCCTTTTTCTCCTTTGTACCAGTACTATTCAATATATTCATCGACGACTTGGATGGGAGAATAGAGTGACACCAAACTGGGAGGAGTGGCTGACATGCCAGAAGGCTGTACTGCCATCCAGCGAGACCTGGACAGGCTGGAGAGTTGAGCAGGGAAAACTTTAATGAAATATAACACGGGCAAGTGTAGAGTCTTACATCTGGGCAGGAACAACACCAGGTTCCAGTATAGGTTGGGGAATGACCAGCTAGAGAGCAATGTAGGGGAAGGGGACCTGGGGGTCCTGGTGG
>VWYH01004577.1:453458-512220 GCA_013399365.1 Pampusana beccarii | reverse complement strand
AGCATGACTTCCCCTTGGTGAAGCCATGTTGGCTGCCCCTAATGACTCTCCTATCCTTGATATGCCTTGAGATGACACCAAGGATAAGGTGTTTCATCACTTTCCCAGGGATGGAGGTGAGGCTGACTGGTCTATAGTTACCCGGGTCCTCCTTCTTGCCCTTTTTGAAGACTGGAGTGACATTTGCTTTCCTCCAGTCCTCAGGCACCTCTCCTGTTTCGCACGACTTGGCAAAGATGATGGAGAGTGGTCCAGCAACGACTTCAGCCAGCTCCCTCAGCACCCACAGGTGTATCCCATCTGGACCCATGGATTTATGGATGTCCAGATTGCTTAATTGCTCCCTAACCCAGTCCTCATCAACTAAGGCAAACACACAGGCATCTTCTAGATTACCATCAGCTTTCATCAAGTTAAAAATATTGACATATTACAGCAGCTGCATTACTTGCAGCCTGGAAAACATGCCATTTTGAAATGATAAGAGCAGGATCAAAATATTCAGATATACAAGCTCTTTTCACTTCATCTGCACTTAATAGCTGTGCTTCCTATGCTTTTATATTTTTTTCCTTGTTTGAATACTGGTCATAGCAGCACGCTGTACCTAATTTGCCCCCACCAACACTAATGTCTCCTTACCCTTTCCCTCCTACCCCAATTCTCGTACAAGAATTTGTCATCCACATGTCATCAAAGAAGCAGAATAACACACTACTAGCACAGAAACAGATCTAAAACACATTAAAGATAGTGGAGAAATTATCAATTAATTCAGTGGGCTTTGAACAATGTCAAAACTCTTCATAAGAATTATAGAAACATTTTTAAATTCAATATATTTGAATATGAATGAGCAATGTGTTGTGTAACTTATATTAGGTGGACCAAAAATGTGCTCCAGTTCCAGTCATACTCCATGCATTCAATTAATTCACTCTGCTCAGCTGGTATCATATTTAAAGAAAGTTTACTGAAGTCCTTGACCCAGCAAATAATTTAGTTTACCTTACTCAAGTCACATAAAGAAGCCCATAAAACCCTTTTGATAACTGATTGATACTTAAATTTACTTTGCGTATGCTTATTAGTTCAGGGTATATGTGCACACACTATAGATTTTCTCCGTACAAATTACTGTATTTTAATTTTAATATGAGGAAATTAATAATTAATATTTCCTTATATGATAATTACAACAGACACTTCAGAAAAAGCTTTATTAGAAGAAGTTCAAATTCCATGATTAGTGGAAGGTATACCGGATGAAACTAAAATTCATCAAACAAACAAATATATATTGAACAAACAAATTCAATCTTTCCATTCGCTAGCACAGCTGTCATCTGGTAGTGTCACTGCAGAAAGACTGTGCAAAATGATAAATTATTGTTTTTGTGGCAAATTGCCATGAAAAGAAATCAAGATTAACAATTGCACAAAATGCAGATAACTGGTAACAGTTCTCAGTATCTGTCACTTGATTTTATGTTTTCCCAGTTATCTTTCCCATTACTTCAATAATTCCTCTATCAATTTAGACAAGTGTAAGTGTGAATGGATTGTTATACAGGAAAATAAGTTGACTCCCTTTCTTTATTTTATTTTTTTTTCCTCTGACACAGGTATCCTGGGAAGAGCACGGAGATGCTATCTGATTGTGCAGGGATGGGGTTAGAAAGGCCAAGGAGCAGCTGGAGCTGAACTTGGCAGGGGATGCAAAGAATATTAAGAAGGGCTTCTATAGATACGTGAATCAGAAACAGAAAGTCACAGAAAGTGAAAAGTGGAAAAGGGAGGTGAGTTGATACAGCCAGCATGGCTTCACCAAAGGCAAGACTTGCCTGGCCTAGCTAGTGGCCTTCTAGGATACAGTGACTTCATCAGTGGACAAGGGAAATACTACAAATGTCATGTATCTTGACTTCTGAAAAGCCTTTGACAAAGCCCCCACAATATCCTTCTACTAAATTGGAGAGATATGGTTTTGATCAATGGACTGTTCAGTATATGAGGAACTGGCTGGCTCGTCGCATCCAGAGAGCAGTGGTCTATAGCTCAATATCCAGATGAAGATCAGTCACAAATGGTGTCCACCAAGGGTCTGTGTTCAGACCAGTACTGTTTAATACCTTCATCAATGACATAAGTGGGATTGACAGCTCCTCAGCATGTTTGTAGTTGACACCAAGCTGAGTGGTGCAGTTGAAACACCTGAGGGACAGGATGCCAGCCAGAGGGACTTGAACAAGCTCAAGAACTGGGCTCATGTGAACTTCATGAGGTTCAACAAGGCCAAGTTCAAGGTCCCACACTTGGGTCGGGGCAACCCCCAATATCAATACAAGCTGGGCTATGAAAGGATTGAGAGCAACACTGTAGAGAAGGACTTGAGGGTACTGGTGGATGAAAGGTTGCACAATGAGCTGGCAATGTGTGCTTGCAGGCCAGAAGGACAATTTTATCTTAGGCTGCATCAAAATGAGCGTGGCCAGCAGGTTGAGGGAGGTGATTCTGCCCCTCTGTTCTGCTCTGGTGAGACGCCACCTGGAGCACGGGGTCCAACTCTGGAGTCCCCAGAAAGACATGGTTCAGAGGGGGGCCACCAAGATGGTCAGGGGGATGGAACACCTCTCCTGTGAGGATGGGCTGAGAGAGTTGGAGTGTTTTATCTAGAGAAGAGACGGCTCTGAGGAGGCCTTATTGGAGGCTTTTAGTACTTAAAGGGGGCTTATAAGAAAGATGAGGACAGAGCTTTAGTAATGTCTGTACTGATAGCACAAGGGGTAATGGTTTTAAACTGAAAGAGGGTAGATTTAGGCTAGTTATAAGGCAAAAAAAATCACAATGATGGTGATGAAACACTGGAACAGAGAGGTAGTAGATGTCCATCCCTGAAAACATTCAAGGTCAGGCTGAATGTGGCTCTGAGCAACCTGGTCTAGTCGAAGGTGTCCCTGCTCATTGTAGGGGGCTTAGGCTAGATGGCCTTTAGAGATCCCTTCCAACCCAAACAATTACATAATTCTATTATTTGGTTCTATGAGTCTATGGTTCTACCATTCAGTTCTATGATTCTGTTCCCAAGTATTGCTTTTAGAGGACTAGGACTTCCTTTTTTTTTTTTTTTTTTATTATGTTTTTTTTTCAAACCTTCCTCATTTATTAGTGATATAGTTGACAATATTTTTCCCAAGAATGTATGAGTATAATGGTACTGAACATCAAATCATTTTCTGAAAACCTTGAGGAAGATAAATAGCCATTTATATTTCTTAAAAAAAAAAAAAAAAAAAAAAATTAGAATACAGCACACTAGCTTTTTGCTATCCTAACTGAATAAAAAAAATTAACACGTTAATGGGAGATCTCCTTTTTAAGCTAGCAACACACTTCAGTCCAAGTGGAGTTGAGATAAAATGGGTTAAATGCAATACTGAGTTTAATGCACTAAATCATTTCAGTTTTTAAGGATTTTGAGGGGCAATTGTCCATTCACTTGAATTTTAACTATTCAGCTGGTTCTGAGCAATAAGCTTATAAATCATAAAGCTGGAAGAATCAAGGTATGTTTATTTTGTTATTTATTTTATTTTGTTTGTCAGCAGTTCACTTGCAAGGGGATAATTATTCTTACTTAGAAAACATTCTCTCTTACTTTCAAAAAATGGCAGTTGTTGATTAATTTTCAGAAAAAAAAACAATCCTTAATGATACATAGCTGCTTTCACACCACCAATCCAAAATATAACTTAGCTACAATTGGCTACCTGGAGTTCCTTTCTTGACAAGAAGTCAATCAGAGAGCAGAAGTCCCAGAATTTTTAGTGCAGGCAACACTCTGCAAAATGGGCTACAATAGTGCTAGTCTCCTGAAGGGTGTGTAGTTTGCAGAAAAATGTAAATCGCTCCCACAGATCTCCTGATAATAGGTTTGGTAAGAACACACAAGTATAACATTGGAAAATCCTAAATATAGGGGATCTTGTGGGCCTCATCCCCAGATATTTAAAGGTATCTCTCAAGATATGGGATACCACAGTATTGCTGTCTTTCAATAGAAGCAGGTTTCAACATACAGGTGAAAGGATAACTTGCAACTATTTAAATGGATCAGAAATTATAATACTTTATTATTTTGTTCCCTCAATGAGGTGAAGGTTTTTTTTTGTGCATTTATCTATTTAGAGACATACTCCACTTGTCCTTTGGCAATTAAAAAAAAATAAACAACTGAATATGTCACCATATTAATTCTATATTTTAATGCACTGAGTTTCTGTGCTTAAACGGCAAGCGGCATCAAGCTGTGATTTCAATTAACTTTTAAAAAGAAACTCCTTGCAATTTCTGTCATTAGTATTCTCATCACAGAGGACTAATATCAGCAATCTGTTTCTAATTTTACAGTTACATCAGAAATCAGTGACAATGGAGTAGTCATTTTTGCACATAAGAGACGAGACATAACACTTAACATGTGATATTGGGAATGTTTTACCTTAAAGATGTTTTACAAAATTACTGACCATTCCTTTCTTCTTTTTTTCTTTTTTCTTTTTCCTTTTTTCTTTTTTTCCTTTTTTGTTTGTTTTTTTTTTTTCTGTTTTTTTTTTTCTTCAAAGGTCTTCTAACTCACACCAAATTAATCTTGTTTTATTGCATGCTATAGATTTCTCATCACTTGCATGCAATTACATCTACATTAATTTTTTGCCTCCAGGTATTTTAAAAAATTGTCCTGTTATTCCTTGCTGCTTTTTTTTTTTTTCCAGAGATGAGCTTATTTTATCTTCACATCTATTTGCTCCAAAAATTATTTCATTGCTCTCCCCAGGAACAGAAACTATCTTTTCGTTTTGTTAGCACACCTTTGAAAAATGAGCAATTATCTTTTTACAAAGAACTAAAGAAACAACTGGTTTGAATATTTCTATTTGTTTCCCTTGAAGTTTTACATTTCCAATTCTGATTTAAATGTATGGGAAGATTAAAAGTTACAAAGAAAATAAATTTTCTGATTTTGTATAGGTGTTTTGGAGGACAGCATGTGGCATTTTTGTTGTTGGAGGAGGGCTTTTTTTTGGTTAGTTGGTTATTTTTGTTTGTTTTCTTTTGAATTTGGTTTTGTTTTTTTTTTTTTCAGAGATGAAGGAATATGTTCTACATTTCTTTTCAGATATGTTAAGTCCAAGGGATTCTGAACACTCTTCATTGCCATGTATGAAGGAACTATACACGTGGAAAAGGCCACTGACCTGAAACATACTACAGGCCTTTGCTGCAGCTTAGGGATGGACAGAATGGCGCATTCGTGCGTTATGGGTGTGTAGATGCATCCAAAAACATTATTGGGACTTCCAAGCGTTTTCAAGCCTGGATAGAACAAGCAAAGGTTAAACAAGCAAATAACCAAACCAAACCCACCCCTGCCAAAAAAAAGATAGAGAGAACATGTTTGTTAAAATTGAAGTACATTCTGCAAGCAAATTAATCTAATAAAATAAAAAATACTTGTAATGAAATACTGTTTCATTATGATGCAGTTGCTGATACACAGTTGCTGATATGTGTAGACCGTGTAGTGATAGGCTTGAAAATCACAAGCGTAGCATGGAACTGGGTACAAAACAGACTGAACTACATAAATAAATTTGCTTTAAGTAAGTAGTACTATAATAATACCTTGTTCTCCTCCAGATAGACACGTTTAGTATAGTCTTTATGATATCAGATATACAACTACATGTGATCAACATTTTGTCCTCAATAGCATTTACACAGTCTAATAACTTTTAAAACACCTGGTTTTGGAGACTAGAGGAAGTAGGACACACTTTTGAAGCTCACTGGAAATTAAGAAAATGTATCTATTACTGATCTTCAAAGCATTTTTAAGTGGAAAAACGCAGTGCCTCCTCAGTAAACAAGCTGCGGCATGTGGAAAGTTCAGGAACACCATGTGGGTAACAGATGAAAACTGAAAGGAGTATGAGTATTCTTTAAACACCCACAGTCAATATGTGTAACTTTATGCAAGATGGAAAACACAGGAGAATCACACATTATCAGTGAAGTGAGTCATGGCTGATAGAGACATAACAAAATTTACGACAAAGATGAACCAGAAATTGTTAAATTGCGTGGGTTTTCTTCGATTATTTGTGTGGATATTAAACTAAAGAAAAAATAACCTTGTATTTTTAATAGTTGATTTTTATATTCTCTCTCTTAAAATAATTTACTAGTTGCTGAGTTTCGAACGTATCCTAACATTCTTTTAGTAAACCTATCAAATTTCTAATCAGTAGCTGAATTTCTCCAATGAAAGTATCAAAAATGATACTGTTAAGAGAGATCATAGCACAATGAGTTATACTTAAAAAAAAAAAAAAAAGGGATTTTTTTGGACTATAAGTATTCAGAATTTGTCAGTAGTGCTAGAATTAAAGTATTT
The DNA here is from genome assembly GCA_013399365.1 of Pampusana beccarii. Taxonomy (NCBI): domain Eukaryota; kingdom Metazoa; phylum Chordata; class Aves; order Columbiformes; family Columbidae; genus Pampusana; species Pampusana beccarii. Next base: position 505,763 of record VWYH01004577.1, on the reverse strand, counting down.
CCAATAAGAGTGTATACAAAAGAAAATGTGCCATCAAATCCCTTGCAAATATCACCTTACTGTGCCTGTCTCCATGCCACTGCAGTTCTATTCCAACACCCCAAAGGAATAAAAGGTGAGGAACTGATTTCTCATCATTAGAAAGGAGAAACTATACTTTGTGAGTAAGTTGCTGCTGAGGTCCTCAAATGACTACCATAACAATTGCTTCAGTTTAACACCTCTGACCTCCCTCTTTCACCACATTTAAGATATTTCTTGTTTAAGGCATTGTGCAAAAAGGTCTTAGATGGCAGAAATAACCTATCATACTTGGTTCCTACTGTAGTTTTCACCATCAGTTGTCTTGTTTGTTTGTTTGTGTCTTGTAGATAAAAATGTGTCACTTGTATTCTGTTTTTATTTCATATCAGTCATCAAAAACATCTTTCTGATTTCATACACATTTATTTCCATAAGCAATTTTTAAATTAATTACGTCCAGAATTTCAAAGAGGCAATTGAAATAAATGAATCTAAATTGAACTAACTGTATGGGGAAAAATGTTATTTGATCCTGTACCTTTAATCACAAGTGAAATCTTTATCTATCAGAAGACAGATGCAATGGATCCTGAAGTCATGAAGTCTAAACAGTCTTCAGAGACCCTGTGTTACACACAAAGGCCTCCTGAATTTGACTGATAGTTATTAATTAAATATTTTTATTAGAAAAATTACAACATGATCTACTTAGGTGTGATTTAAATGTTTCTCAAGAGAAGCTAATCAGCTACTTACTTCCCTATATTTTCTTTCAAATAATTCTATAATTCTAAATTAAACTGTGTTGAAAATTAGTAAATAAGTCAGGATTATTAATAAAGTATAGACAAAAAGTACCTAATTTACTCAAAACTGGTTACTCTTTCCAACTTCAATCATACATTGTCAGTAGGAATGATGAACAAAAATATTTTATCAAATACTTGAAATATAATTTCGTAATGCTGTAATGTGTTGGGTAATATGAACATGAAAAACTGCAGCATACTGTAATACATTCAGTTTATGTGGAGCTGGCACATAACTCAGACATGTTTTATGTTTTCAAATATTTACTTGAAGTATTGTGGAGCTATGATATACAAACTACAGAAACCATTAATCAGACTATTTGGTTCCAAACACTGGTATTAGCTCATTAATTTCCCTGCAATTTAAATGTGTTTCCATGAAGCCAAAATTTTGTCATTAGTATTAAGTGGGAGTCATAAGGTTGACATTCCAACTTCACTTACATTTTGTTCTGTGAATGTTCAATCTGCAAGCTATTAAGATGAGATGTACCAATCAGAGTTAAAAATCATGAACACTCCAAGTCCTGGCTGGGTGCATCTGATTGCAATCAAGAGTCATCTGATCATCTAACCAAGAGTACTGGAAATAAAATATACTTTGATTTTAGTGATATCTCACTTAATGGATGTATAAGTCTGTCCTCCTTCATTCTGAGGGCTCTGGTTAACAGTGTGGTTGTTTTCGTACTCATGCAATAATCCAAAACCAAAAAATAATTTATGTCCATAAATACATCTGAATATCATACATAAATGTCACAATACATAGAAGCACACTGTCCTAAAAATACTGCATCTTAACATATATAGCATTACGCACAAAACAAACACGTTTAGTGATAATTTTAAGAAGAATGGAATAAAAAAATAGTTAATCTATAAATAATATACATTTCTGGTTTTTAAGACATGACATGGTTAACCCGAACATACATATTGCGTGTCTTAATCAATTGTTCTTCCTTGTTTCTTAAATTCTGATTTTGAAACTTTTAGTAAATAACATTAATAAAATTCATTTCAGACTTTTTTTTTACATTAGTTTATACAAATGCTGATACTTTTTATCCCTTTTGAAGGCATAGAAGTAACAATATAAAAATATTTAAATAAAATATATTTTTAGTACACAGATATCATTTGATGTTAATTTTACTCCCTATTTTGTCTTCCTGACTTTGATGTGCAGATTTCTGTTATTTTAAATACTTGTTATATAAAAAGGATATTTTTACATCACAGCTGTCCCTCTCATCTGTAATGATGCTCTCCTGATCTGAATGAGATTTCTATATGCTTATCATTAGGAAAACGGATTCTTATAATAAAATACCGTATTAATATCTGTCTTCCTTTAAAGAAGTGTACCAAAAGTACTGTTTCATGGATATTTTTATTCAGGTATTATCAAGAAATAATAGAAGATACTCAGAGATGACACCACTTTTTTCTTTCTGTAACAAATGCATTTCAGAAAGAAAAGGGAATTCATAAAAGGGAAACTGTTTAGTCCAGTGGGAACTAAGGTCTGACTGTGAAAACTCTGCAAATATTCTCAGTAAAAGCATAAGCAGTACTTGTTTCCCAGATCAATTATTTTTATAGGTCAGTTAGGATAAAGCTTTGGTTTCTTTTAATCATCAGACATAGTGGCACAGAGTGCTATTAATATAGTATGTTGCTTAAAGAACAAAAAGCCATGTAACCCCACTTTGGGATTATTATCCAATTTGCATATCTGTTTTTTATTCAAGCAAACCGCATTCTACTCCTCTTTACAAGCAATTGTCTCAATTTCTTCTGAAAGATGGACTTTAACTATACAAATAATGTATTATAAAAATGATCTTTCATTTTGAGAGGAGTAAGGAAACATGGAATGGTTCTCCTACCACCAACGCTTAGACTGTGCTGTTAGTTACATAGACATCTGTGAAGTGTTTTCAGTGACAAATCTTTTCCCTCTGTAGCGTTCATATCCTATTCTGCTTTAACCTCAGAAGTATCTACCTTTGTTAACCACAGCAGGAACCTGGGTGACTAGAGATGTAGTAGATGGCCAGATAAATGAAGAAAGGTAAGGAAAGCCCTCCTAAATAGGAGACAGACTTACAAAAATATCCATTCAGGTTTTATGTATTGGATTTAAAATAAACATGCTCATCCTTCATTTTAAACCATAGATTTTTCAAAAAAGAAATCACTGTTGTCAATAACACCTTCAAGTGATCCTTTATCTTCTAGGTCAGAACACTAGCATGTTTAACCTTCCACTGCCAAAATCACTAAACGTATGAAGTCTGAGGGTTAAAAATACTACTAGAAGGAAGGAAAAGTGGGTATATGATGATAAAGGGGTAAAGAAGACAGCTTTTTTTTCAAGTCTGGTATCTCTACTTTCTATTTTAAGCAGAAATACAGCCAAGGAAAAACAGCTTGATGAGCAAGAAGTCACACATGGTTTTGGTTCACTGTCACATGACACCTTTCCATCACATCAATTACTGTATTTCAGAGTGAACAAGACAACACTTTTCAAAGAAGTATTGTGATCTCTGATTACGAATATTTAAAAATTATCTTCAATGTTTTCATACATATTATTTTACTGTTCCTGATTCTAAATAAGATGCTAGATAAATCTGTATTATCCAGCTAATATGACTAGGAATTATTGAGAGACATTGTAGAAAATATCAGTAATAAAGCAGTAGAGCCAGAGGGAATTAACCTATTAAAGCCATTAGTTTAGTTAAGCAGACTGTTATAGTCATATCCATGCCCTCCATGACTTTTTCATCTATACATATCACCCAGTAAAATTCCCTGAACTCTATCTCCAGCAAGTGGTGCAGCAAAGAAAGAACAGATTACTGTAAGTGTAAAAGATGATGATGGCAAACAGACAACTTGAAAAATCATTTACTGTAACTTCATAACTTCATGGACATTTTAAGTAAACTTGTAGCTGAGTTATTGCCAAAAGAAACAGATTATCTTTCCTTATCTCTGAGTGTTGTGTTATCTTTTTTTTCTGTTCTCTGTGAACCAAAAAAATATTTGTGCTTTGATCACAGAACCAATACACATTAGAATTGTGTTTTATACATGTTTTCTTGGATTAGTTTTGTTCCATACAAATGCCTGCTTTTCTTCAATGTCTGCAAAGGAAATCTAAAATAATTAACTCAGAGGCAGAAGCACAAATTACAGACTTCTTTATTTGGTCAGATGACTCTCATCTATGTCTGTAGAAAGCCCTAGGGTTTTTTGCACCTTACTCCTTCATGAAAGGAAGTCACTGGGTTCTTGACAATTGACTGGTAGTCAACCATCAGGTAGGTTGGCAACAGTCCTCTAGCAAGTGGAAACTATTACAGACTTCCATTATGACTTCTGAGTTGAAATAAATTAGTAAATGTTGTCCTCAGATAAGATATTAATAAAGTTTGGGCCTAAACAAGTTACATTCCTTTATTTTCTTCCCTAATTTTGAGACAGAACTTATGCAGAATATTTCATCCTGTCTACCTAATACTGTTTTGTTGCTTGTCCCTCTCTTGTACACAATCCATTAAGGTGGTACAGAAGAGGATTTGAGACCAAAAGTTAAAGAAGTTGAAGAAAAAAAGAAACACTTTTTTTTACTCCTCCCTCCCCTGCCCCCAACAAGAGAACATGAAGTACTCAATTACATGTCGAGGTTTCCAGCTAACAGTAGTGTAATGCAAATATGATATTGTATTTTTCCTTTAGTTTATCATTAATTGATACTAATCAAATAATGTTATGTTTGTTTTATTCGTGAATCAGGGAATACAATTAGCATATAAGAACATATAAAAGTAAAAAAAAAGTCACCATTGTTTTTAATACCAAGCCAAGAAGATGCTGTCTGAACATACTTCTTAGACCTAATGTTTCTTAGTTTCTTCCAAGTAAACTCAGCTCTTCAAAGCTAATTTTACATAAACCTTAAGCAAATATCAGTGAGTTTGATGCTAAAACTTTACCAAATCATAAAAATAATTATTTAACAACTTTTCTCCCTCTATTTTTGTTTTCTTTTTATATTTGATGTAGTACATGGCTGTTTAAAAAGCTTAGTAGTATGTCTCATTTAATGTAAGGATACTTTTTTAACTTATTACTGTTCCATATATATCTTTACCTGGAAAGATTTGTCTGCTGTTGTGCCTTGAAAAATTGTGCAAAGGAGTAATTGAATTGTAATAATTTGAACATATGCTTTTTATTAAGTAAAGATAATAGTGAGAATAGTATGAAAAAGAGACTACTCAACAGTAACACACAACAAAATTAATATTCTTAATTATCTGTTTTTTCAATTATTCTTTTTCACAAATCTGTTTATAGATTAAGGTGAAAGTCCAGCAAATTCCTGTAGTATGTGTTTAAATTCAGCCACACATCATGCTTTAAATATATGTATTTTAACTCAGGATAATCAACAACAACAAAAAGTACATAAGATCATTGAAAGGTATAGGCTATTATGTAATATAATTCAAAATAGTAAAATTATTTTCAGTGAATGTATGAATTTTTAAAAATGTTCAACAAGCCGCTGAATTTTCAGTGCACATAACCTTTTAAAAGTAAACCTTTCTTTTATATTTAAATTTTAAATGATTTCTTCACCAAGACTCGATTTCATAAAAGTAAAAACCCACTGATAATATTTGAAATTGTATCAAGTGTCTTGCTAAGGTGACACTTCAGCTTTTAAGTATACATGGTATTTAATCTTTCATAAATAATTAACAAAGTATTTGCTGTAACATTGAAATACTTTAAGAGACAGTAATGTTTTTAATAAGCAATCACTATTCAGCATCCCTTTAAAGTGAATATTATTACAAGGTAATAATCTGTATTCTCTCAGTGTTTCCATTTGAGCATAAGGAAAAAAATCTGTACTGTCAGGGTGACTGAGGAGCACTACAGGTTCCCCAGAAGGGTTGTAGGAACACTGCCTCACAGACAAGAAACTCATCCCTAGAAAAATCAAAACAACAAAAACAATGGACATACTAGACTGAAAAATGCTTAGTTTTGAAGAATGGTTTCATTCAGTCTCGATACATTTCTGGTTTTGGAAACATCATATATCTGAACTGATTATGGATATAAATTAGAATAAATCAGGTTTGATTGCCTGGGGCTCCAAGGAGCTCCTTTACAGACAAGTATTAGAAGTTCTCAGATAGTTGTCCTGTGCCACAGACCAGAAGATTTTTCTTAAAAATTTGAAATTATTCACGAACTGTTCTAATTACATTCTCATAGGAAAAAGTCCAATTTAAAGAGCCATTTGTATAACTGGTTACAGACTTAAGGCTTTATTCCACTCAAAAAGCTAGAGAACAGTTATTTGAAGAAAAAACTGCCATTTCCTATCACAGAAATATCTAAAAATCTACCCAAAGCCATTCTCTATATGGGCTAGAAATATTCTAACACTCTTTATTCTCACTTTTCATGTACAAGCATCAGAATCACAAAAAAGACATCCTGGCTATTACCGTGAAACAAAACAGATGTATATAGTACAATTTAGCTGCTCATTGTATGGTTTCCCCTCCAAACCCTTCACCAACTTCATAGCTCTCTTCTGGACACTCTGCAGTAGCTTTATATCTTTTTTATCCTGTGGCACCCAGAACTGCACACAGTGCTCCATGTGAGGCCGCACCAGTGCAGAGCAGAGCAGGACAATCACCTCCCTTGCCCGGCTGGCAATGCTGTGCTAGATGCACTCAGGACATGGTTGGCCCTCTTGGCTGCCAGGGCACACTGTTGGCTCATGTTCAACTTAGTGTCGACCGGAACCCCCAGATCTCTCTACACAGAGCTGCTTTCCAGTATGTCATGCCCCAGTCTGCATGTACAGCCAGGGTTGCTGTGGCCCAGGTGCAAAATCCAGCACTTGCCCTTGTTAAACTTCATGCAGTTGGAAATTGCCCAGCTCTCCAATTTGTCTTGATCCCTCTGCAGGGCCTCTCTACCCTCAAGAGTGTTGACAGCTCCTCCCAATTTTGTGTCATCAGTGAATTTACAAAGGCCTTGACTCTGTGTAAGCACTGCTCAGCAATAACAAAAACAACCCTGTATTATCAACACTGTTTTTCAGCACTAACCCAAAGTATGTGAAGAAAACTGTGAAGAAAATTAATTCTGTCCCAGTCAAAACCAGACCATCTGGTCATCCTTCTGAGGAAAAAGCAGAATGGTGGCTCTAACCTGGTTTATTTTTTCTCATGTGCTGAAGTCACTGTCTCAACTCTGATTATTTTTTCCCCTATCCTTAGCTTACAATTCTTAAATAGGGAAACTAAAATACTGTTTACCCCTGGCCTTTGTAACCTCTTTCCTTTTTCCTAGGCATATTTCCTTTTTACTTACTAATTTTAACTGTATTGTGTTCTTTGAATGACCATCTTCATTGGCCTTCTAACTTTCAGTGTAGTTCCACTGCACTCTACTTTTCATTTATTTTCTTGTTCATCTTCAACTTTTCTTGCAGGAACACTATGATCTACAAATATAATTTAAGGCTATTGCTCCTCCTTCACTCACACCCCTTCCCTGCCCTGCCCCTTTCTCTCCCCCTCCTTTCTTCTCCCTTCTTTCTCCTTTCCTCTTTCTCTTTCCCCTTGTCCTGTCACATAGACACAATACCCCAAACTTTGTTCATCTGCCAATTAAAACTGCTCTTTGGATCTACCCTTCATTAGCCATTCCTGTTATAGGTGATGATGCATAGAAAAAATAGCTATTTTTGGTCACAAGCTGAATGTAACTTCATCCTGCAGGCACTTATTTTCTTTCTCCTTCCTTCTTCCTTTTTCTTCTGTCTTCCTCCTCTGCCATTCTCCAACAATTTAGGGTTTTTTAATACTCTCCAAAGAACACTCTCATCTTCTGTTATTTCTATGTTTCATAAAGTCACTAAGATCTGTAAATCTATCACAGATTTGAGTCAGTTAAAAAAGATGAAAAATGTCAGTCTCCGAGGAAACATTTAGTATATCATCAGATGTTTCAAGCACTGCATTGCAAAAATCCAGTCTCACCGTGCTCTTAACCCATACAAAAAGTAATTTGTATGCAAATACTGAGCTCCAACATCTGTAACATGTTCTGAACAATTTTATGCTCTTTGAGAACACTGTAAAATCCAGACTACATTGTCTATATTTAATGCAATAGATTGATGCCTCTAGTATGAGCATTTCTGTTGAGTTTATTAGCCACCCATAATTTGTAGTAGCTGTAGCACTTTCATACATAGCCCAAGTATTTCTTCTCTCAAGCAACTAACCACAGCAGAAGTATACATTTATAGAAGAGGGAAAAGTATCTATAACAATGAAAATTCTTTGATAAAATGAATGAGCTAAGCATTCTTTGCAGAATGTTGTCAAAAATACATGTAGGTTGAGTGCATTTGTCCCTTTGACATTTGAATTTACATCCTATATGCAGGGTAATCCTTCATTCTTTCCAGCCTCAGTCATAATAATTGTCAAGTACACTTCCATACATGCCGAGATGGATTATAACGTCTATCAAGCACTCATTTTTGGATGCACAAAACAGAAATCTGTCAGAAGCCTGAAACCTACTTAACACAAGGCATGTGTGACATTGTTTAAATAACCTGACTTAACGCTTAACAAAATGTTTCCCTATAGCTGCTAAGGTTTAAATAAGGAAAATAATAGGACTGCATGTAAGAGAGACAAGAGAGGAGAAAGGGAATAAAATCTGTGGTTGTCCTACTGAAAGAGTTATTGTTAGCTCTGCATTTATGCGTGGAAATGTTTGTAATCTAACACATAGACGTGCCTATATTGGGTCATTCTGTCTCTTTTCAGTTGACTTATATTTCCATAGGAAGGTTCACATGGGTGCAATCAACCTTTCTGCTTTAGGATGTACAAAGCATTAAAAAATCTGAGATCTGACATTTTAAGACAGGCCACTTGGAACTTGACGAATTTTTTTTTCGTATGTTAACTAAACACAGTGTGCACCAGACCTGCAGCAGGTAATAACATCAAGATAACAAAGTACAATTGCTGTATAATGCAAAAAGGCTGTTCTTTTTATTCTTCATGCTTTACTGCTTTGAGTTACATCTAGCCTCTACAGTTATGTTTTTTGTAATTAATGTACAGAAGTTTCCAGGTTTAAAAAAGTTTGATAATGATTTTAATCCCAGTGATAACGTTTTAGCAGATAATACTATAGAATTCTGTATATCTGTAGCATATAAAAACTGAAGTAATTTCATCTGCATATAGAGCTACTATAACCTAATCACAGGTAGATATTTGAAAGTAACTGAAAAATGCAACGCTTTACGAAAAATCTTATCCCACATTATGACAATAAAACTATTTTTGCAGTCTTGATATAGTGTAACTTGGTTGCTGTTTCTAAAGTATATAAAGCAGAATAAAATTATCCTTTCAAAATGTTATGTGTCTAGTCATGCAAATATTTCCAAGAGGCAAAAAATCTATTACTGAATTGATCACAACCATGTTTTCTCCTTACATTTGTATATAATAAAAATGTAGCACTCGAGTAGAAAAAGTAGGTGTACATGTACCCATTTTGGTAATATCTTTCACTGGAGGGCTAACTCAATGACCTACTGGTACATGCCTCTAAATTACTACTTTAACAGATTGGATAAGCTCCTGGAGTGATGGTATTTACCCAGCTCTAGCAATTAATCCATTCTTTGGGATAAACAACTATTTCAGAAAAAAGTCTGTATGATTTTTGTCAGTTCTCATTTATCAATAGTCCAGATGATTTAGATAAATTAAACTTTAACCCATAACATGTACATACAGACTGGGGAATGACATGTTGGAGAGCAGCTCTGTGGAGAGGGATCTGGAGGTTCTGGTCAATGGCAAGTAGAACACGAGCCAACAGTGTGCCCTGGCAGCCAAGTGGGCCAACCATGTCCTGGGGTCCATAAAGCACAGCATTGCTACTCGGGCGAGGGAGGTGATTGTCCCGCTCTGCTCTGCACTGATGCAGCCTCACCTGGAGCACTGTGTGCAGTTCTGGGCGCCCCAGGATAAAAAGGATATAAAGCTACTGGAGAGTGTCCAGAAGAGGGCTATGAAGTTGATGAAGGGTTTGGAGGGGAAACCATATGAGGAGCAGCTAAAGTCACTGGTTTTGTTCAACGTGGAGAAGACTGAGGGGAGACCTCCTCACAGCCTACAGCTTTCTCACAAGTAGAGAAGGGGCAGGCACTGATCTCTTCTCTTTCTTGACCAACAAAGGAATGGCAGGAAGATGTGCCAGGGGCCATTTAGGTTGGACATTAGGAAAAGGATCTTCCTCCAGAGAGTGGTGGAGCACTAGAACAGGCTCCCCAGGGAGGCAGTCACAGACCCAAGACTGACAGTGTTCAAGAAGTGACTGGACAATGCCCTCAGACGCATGGTGTGAATTTTGGGGTTATCCTATGCAGGGACAGGAGTTGGCCTCAACGATCCTTGTGGGTCCCTTCCAACTCAGGACATTCTATGACTCTATGTAAAAATAAATTAATTGTACAATTCTGAAAAATGTAGCCTAATTTTTCCTCATACACCTGTTGCCATTTCTTATGATTATTTTCTTGATTCTTTTGTGCTCACTTGTGTTATCTCATAGCTTCCGTCTCTGTTACTGTCCTCTCCATATTTCAATGCTACCTGGAACTCCCTAGTCATCTCAACCTGCCAGTAAATGAACTTCTTTTGTTTTAAATGGCTTCCTAAAATGATTGCTCTAGTAAAATGTGCAAATGTTAACTTGCATTAAAAAAAATAACACTTTCACCACAATAATAAATATTGTTTTGCAGACAGCCTAAGAAAATCCCATTGTACACGTTTATTTGTTCCAGACTGATTTACTCTTAAGATGTTGAGATATTTGGGGTATGGTGTGCTGACTCTTTTTGATGCCTAGTAGCACTCTCACTGTATCACTGAAATAATAATTATAACCACAACAACAACAAGATGATAATAATAAAAAGCAGACGAAACCAAAACAAAACAAATAAAATAAATCAAATCAAGTAAATGATGCTATATTCTATAGGCAAGAAACATCAGCTGAGGAGAAAAATAGATAACTGGAAGACCAGAGGTCAAAAAACACAGCAAAAATTAAGGTAACTATTTTTACATGCTGATTTCTTTTTACTCAATAAATATGGAAGTTCTTTTATATTAAATGACATGGCTAACAGAACACCAAAATGACCCCCGAAACTAATTTTTGTATATGAACAAAAGAGAGTAATATCTGATTAAAGCCAAACAAAGAATATGCTCAATGCTGAATAGTACAGGTGTTTTAGCGATGGTAGGCACAGACAGAGAAGTTGAGGTATTCAACATCTTTGCCTCAGACATCAACAAGGTCTTGCAGACCTTTATGCTTAACTAAAATGTCTTAGGAGGATGACCAGCAGCGGATGAGGATGAAGTCAGGTGTTACTTGAGCAATGTTGACCCATGCAAGGCAACAGGCCCCAAAGGGCTGCATCCATGGCTGCTGGAGAGCTGACGTTGACTCTGTGGCTTAATCATAGAATCATAGAATGTCCTCAGTTGGAAGGGACCCATAAAGATCATCAAGGCCAACTCCTGTCCCTGCATAGGACAGCTCCACAGTTCACACCATGTGTTCGAGGGAGTTGTCCAGTCTCTTCTTGAACACTGTCAGGCTTGGTGCTGTGACTGTTTCCCTGGGGAGCCTGCAAAGTTTTGTCTGGTTCGAGTTTCATTTCATTCCCTATATTTATTATAAACCTGGCATTTTCTTGGATGTAGTAGTGGAAACAAAATAAGATTAATTCTGTATTTCTCATCAGGTTTCAGAAAGACTCTTACAGACCTGCATGTTTTAATGAAGTATTAACTACAACTTTAAATTCCTGGTAATAATGAGTATTGCCATTTTAGCACATTCTAGGCTTTTTTTTCCATCTCAATAAGGTACAGGGTTTTTTTGATAGATGGTACACCATATGATCTGAAAAAAAGAAATTTTAAGTAACTGGGAAACTTCAAGAACATTTCCAGCTAATAACTGTGAAACATGATCCACCTTTAATTAAATAAAATAACCTCTTAAATGTTTCACCACGTTTTTCCTGAAAATCTTTTAATGTTTTAACATATAGCTCTGATGTCATAATAGCTAGCAACGATGAAGAGGGAACAACATCTAGCATTAAGGTTAACCTCCATCGTCTAGAATACCTTTGAATTGATGTAATGCTTAGGGATCTTTTGGTTTTTTTTTCTAGTTGAACAAGCTGTGACATGTCCATATTTATATGATTTTGTCACACTGAACAAATGCCATCTGTCAAGAGAACATATGCTGTTATTGACTACGAAGGTTAACTATCATCAGTGGGAGAAATCTTCAGACATTCCTAGCAGGTTTTGCTGCTGACTTCAAGGAAAACTGAAATTTATCCTATGTTTTCTAAAAGAAAACTAAAAAATGTGAATGTGACATTACGTAACTTTCTAAGGAATGCCATAAACCTGTGAATAATTAATCGTACAGTGTCAAGATTATCATTATCCTTCAGTATAATGTAGAACATAAAGGGATATAGACTGGAGGTTATGTATGTTTTTCCAGGCTGTAGTACACTATACCTATGTATGGTTTGTGTGCTTGTTTTTGGGAAAACAATTCAGCTTCAAAAGACTTTGTGTTGTGCTTGTAGGCTATATTTTTGGGACTGCTCCTTAATTAGTGTAGACTTATCAGAGAATAATATCCAGAACTGTATGTCACCCCCTGATTTTCTCCAGCCTCCATCCACTACTCCAAAACTGAGAATTCATGAATTCCAGTACAATACCATTAACCCCTTTCATTTGTTCTTCCTCACATATAGACTACAACTGATCAGTTATTGATTTGGCTCCTTAATAAGAAAAAACTGTGGTGCTGTGTAGCAGCCAGGAAGAACATAACTGCCTCTTAAAACTCGAAGGAAAACAGATTGGGTCTATTTGCTCAACTTCCTTGTCTGTTTTTAGTATTGATAGTATTCTCATTGGTGCTATTTATTCTCTCTTTTAAAACACATTAGAGATAGTTGAGGTTGTGATCCTAGATAAAAAAATTAAGTAATAATTGCATTCCAGAACTGTACTTTGCATAAATACGGAATAAATTAAATTCTGAGAGACCTCTGGAAGTACAACTTGTAGAAATGAATACATATGGAGAAATAACATAAGACAACTTAATAACTGAAATATCAGAGGAGCAACCAGTGAAACATTATTCTAAGCTGAAGAGATGAATAGAAGATAACAGAAGCAGCATAAACTCATGACCAATTAGAAGAAATTGAACAGGAATAAAATGGAAGAGGTAAGTCTGAAAGCAGAACACAATAAGCTGACCAGAGATCCAACAAAGAAATTGAAAACAGGACTAAGTGATAAGCAAGGAATGTAAAGCAGTGGAAGAATATGGGAGCACAAATGTGACACAGGCCCTGTGTGATAAGGCAAGTGACTGGAAGATCTGAATTGAAGATGTTGGCAGTGAAATACAAGTGTTGACAAATTACTAAGGATATGAAATGTGTAAGTCATGGAAAGAAGATTTTGAAAAGCTGTACAGTGTGCAGTCACAGTAGCTGAAATAAGCCCAGACAACTTTCTCCCAGGAGAGATATCCCTCAAGTAAATGAGGGCAAGCAAATCTTGGAACTCTTGTAAGAAAAAGGAAAAATACTAGTACAAAGCTTGATAAATATGAGTCCATGAAGGGGAATAAAAAATAAGACACTTCCACAATCATGAAAGAAAATATGAGAAAAGCAAAAAATACTATGTCCAGAAAATGTTTAACACCAATTCCAGAAAAGAGCAAGCATGAGCAAACAAGAAAACCAGTGTGCAAGAAGTGAGAGAAGGACAAGTGAAAGAATTATTGCACATTAACTTGTTAATTCTACTGGCAGTTATAAGGATGCTAGAAAGGTGAATGAAGAAGTACCTATCAGTGACTTTTACAAAGGAGTGAAACATAATATAGATCAGATTCTTGTGATAGCACAGATTCTGGAAAATATTACCCATTAGATAACCCACTACAATAACTCCACAGGACTCAAGTGGGCTTTAGATTACATTTCAAACAAAAGAATACAGAAAGTCCAACAACTTAAGAATGAGTGGCATTTCCAAGCAGATAAGCTTGTTGACACAAAATGCCTTTAGAGAATTAGTGGCAGCTATAAGAGCAGATGAGAAGCTGACCAGGTGATTACAGGCCAACAGAGAAGATAGACGGAGATGTTATCAAATTTGTTCATTTTAGGGATTAAAGTAGAAAAAACTTTTTTACTGGGAGTCAAAATAAGAAAATTCACAGTATGCGAGAGGTCAGTGAGACAACTGAAGGGGAAGCCTTAGATGTACAAACAGTGTTGAATTCATAGTCCTGTTCAACAGATCTTTAATGACAAAGACAAGACAGACTCATTGAAGCCTTGAAATCAAGATAAAGTACTGAATTAAAAACAGCCAAAGCAATCCGAGAAGCTGGAGATGTGCTGAAGTACTCAGGAGGAAGAGGTCTCTCCCGTTGCCAAAAGGAAGGACGTATATAAGTGGTTAGCTAAATTTATACTATAAGATTCAGAAACACTTCAGCTTTCAAGGTCATGATCCATGAACTAGTAATGTCAACAACCCATAGTGAGGATATCTTCAGATGTACGCTAGTCCTAGTGTGAATAAGTTAGGGCATGCTCCACTAGTCTCCATTAGGACATGTGGGACACAAGGACTTTTAAGTTCTAGTATGCCCACATGCTAGCAGTGGAAACTTTTTTCTTTTTTTTTCTTTTTTCTCTTGATATTTTACCTTTTTTTTTCTTTTTTTTTTCTTTACTTTGAAATTGAACATCAGTAAAAACAACCCAAGTCTGAAATGACCAAGTTTCCTAAAGAGAAGGAAGCAAATTCCTTTAAGTTTTCAGTATTTCTTACACAAAGAAACCTTCCATTTAATCATAGCAAGGGCAAAACTGCAAAAGCCAAGTTTCATTTCACTTTCTACATTTGACATTGTTCAGATATAAAATCTTAACTTCCTGTATGCTTAGTGCAAGCTTGTTTGAGAATACATTCACTATACATTTAATGACTTCTGCAGTTAATAAACTCAACCAAATTTGACTCAGAAAATCATGCCATGAAGATGAAGCAGGAAACAAAAGGGTTTACACTTCCTATGATGAAAAAATTATTATTTAATAGATTAATCCTCCAGTAGAGCTATTACGTAGTAGATGTTTCTTCCTGCTTAAGTCTCCATCTCTTCTGGAGATTATCCATAAAAGGACTAACAAGATAGTGGTCTTGCACAGACTTCACAAGAAAAGTTGTTTTTATTTTTCTCCCTTCTTTGTTACTATTTTCCTTTGGACAGTTAGTATCACAAATGCAGTATTTTAGCAGAATCAGAGGATTCCTGCTAAGACAGTCATTAGAGACTCAGTGTGTCTCCTCTCTGTGCTTGTTGCCAGCACCGGACAAAAGCTGTTAATTGTGAGACATGAGGGCTGTTGCTCCCCTACAGTTCTACATGGCACTTATGTCTGAACACTAAGGATCACTTAGTAATCCTCTGTGTGTGTTAAAACAGACTGGCTATTTCATATCAGAATAACATGCTTGATGTCACTGAAAAAGGTATCTCACATTTTTGTTTTCTTTCCTCACCCTTTCCCTCCTTCAAATATGGCAGAACTTTTTAAGTAGAACAAATCCTAAAAACATCTCAAATTCTTAAAGATTAATCAGATTTTATTTTTTCCTCTGGACCTCTCTAGTCTTTTACTGACTCTGACTGTTGTAGCATTCATATTAATCCCACCTGTAATAACATACTCTGTGGTTTTGATGTACAACTACATGCATCCTGTTTAATCCTGTTATGGTTGTAACACAACTTCAAATTTTACCTTTGCTGACAAAATAACTATACATTTTTAGGAATACACACATTAACTGTGGTAGGTTGACCTTGGATGGTTGTCAGTGCTCACCAAGCTGCTCTGTCACCCTCCTTCCTCAGCAGGAGGAGGAGAGAAAATATGATGAAAAAGCTCATGGAGCAAAATAAGGACAGGGAGATCACTTACCAATTAACATCACAGGCAAAACAGACAAATTGAGGGAAAGTAATTTTAATTTGCTGCCAGTTAATAACAGAATAGGATAATGAGAAATAAAACAAAACTAAAAACACCTTCCTTGCACACTTCCTTCACTTATAAATTTTCTACCTCCTCCCTCCTTCAGCAGTGCAGGGAGATGGAGAATGGGGTTGCAGTTAGTTAATAATGCTGTGTCTCCTCCTTTTCTTCCTCCCCACTCCGTTCTCCTGCTCGGGCATGGTGTCTCTATTGTAGGATACAATCCTTCATGAACTTCAACAGTACGGGTCCCTCTCATGGGCTGTGATTCTTCAAGAACTGCTCCAGCATGGGTCTCCCACAGGCCGCAGCTCTTGTCAGATAACCTGCTCTTCTCCACAGGCCACTGCTCCTGCCAGCAGCCTGCTCCAGCATGGGGTCTCCACCAGCTGTAGCTCTTTTCAGGGCTTATCTACATGCTCTAGCATAGGGCTCTTCATGGGCTGCAAGTGGATATCTGCTCCACAGTGGTCCTCCACGGGCTGCAAGGGGACGACCTGCCTCACCATGGTCTTCACCACAGGCTACAGGGGAATCTCAGCTCTGGTATCTGGAGAATCTCCTCCCCCTGCTTCATCACTGACCTCAGTGTTCACAGAGTTGCTTCTCTCACATGTTCTCACTCCTCTCTCACACAACTCTTGCACAGCAAGTTTTATTCTTTCTTAAATCTGTTATCACAGAGGTGCCACGAACATTGCTGATTGGTTCAGCTTTAATTTGTGGATAGTCCATCTTAGAAATGGCTCTGTTGGACACAGGGGCAGCTCCTGGTGTCTTCTCACAGAAGACACCCCTGAAGCCTCCATCCTGCTACTAAAACCTTGCCATGTAAACCAAATAGAGCAAGAAATTATAATTCTTTATTTGCTATTTACTGGATGCTTGCTAAAAGGATGTAGCTGGGTGGCAAAGAGATTTCTTGCTTCCCAAATGCTATCTGGTACACTCTAAGTCAGACAAAATCTTTTGTAAATAGAAAACATAACTACAGTTTCTGCAGTGATGTGGAGCAAAGAGACTAAAACTGGAGTAAGCAGGGAGTCTGCGGCATTAATGGAAACTGAAAGGAACACTGTATAAAAAGATATGCTGCCAGTCGTCAGAGATAATAAAAAGAGGTGAACCTTTTGGTCCTTCACACTTCATTGTTCCCTATTAAGCCCCCATGCCCCCTTCATTTATTTGTCTGAGGCACGGATTAATCTGGTAAAGTCTACGATTAACATACATAGTGAAAAAGCAGAAGATCCATGGCTCTTGGCCCTAGACATTGTCACTATATTGGCAATGCGAGGTAGTTGGAAAGGATACCTTGGGGTCTGCTGTTCTTATATAGAACTGCCAGTAGTGCACCAACCCACATTTCTATGGATACTCTGAAAACAGCCCTTACTTGGGTGGTCCAAGGGTGCAGGGAAGGGCTGAAGAAAAATTTGTGAAGTGCTGGGTCACTCTTCCCATACTTACTATAAAAATTCACTCCAACTCAGAGCCAACGAATCTGAGGTGCCAATGAAGAGAGAAAGGAGAGGCAGGTATTGCTTGCAATATCTTCCCTCTGTCTTTTTCGATAGATGTATTCAGTTCAGACCAGGGCTATACCTTGTTTGAATGCTTTAATCATACCAGGGCTACTTAGGAAGCACCCTGCAGTGAATCTGGTCAAAATTATTTGCTATTGCAACAAATCACCCTATAGGCTTAAAATACACAAAACCCAATTTTAGCAGCGCTCTGTGAGACGTAGGCAATATAGATTTCATCTTGTAACACAAGAGGAATAGCAGATATATCTGTCTATATTAAACCTGTCTAAGCAGCCATGGAATCTGTTGCTGAAGGAGGATTAGCTCCTTGTCAGGTATTAAAATCTATAACCAGAAATATAATAACTGAATGGCCTTCGTGGGTCTTTTTGTGCAATGTGGAAGGGATCTAGAAGGTCTGTTGAGAAGATGAAAGTTTTGAAATCAGAAACTAATTAATTGCTATCAGCACTTCAGCAGTTTAAGCGAACTGTGAGTCAAACATGTGGATTTAAAAGATTGACAGGGCTTAATAAATAACTACAAATAAAATATTATGATTAAGCTGTTTTTATTTGTTGGAAATGATACCATTCTTTCTCTGACTAAAATTTTACTGTGTTCTCAACTCATAGACCAAATGGACTGAAAAGATGTTTATACACTACTGAACAACAGTTGTCTTTTAAGTGAGAACTTTTCATAAATGTTACTGGACATAGGTTTTACAACAAATGCTTTTGAAGAAGGCATCGCTGGTTTAGGAATGACAGTTTAGTTTCATGACAATATTCAAAGTTTCAAACTTTATTTACACTTCATACTGGAGCTTTTGTTATTAAGACAGAATTACATTGAAACATCGTGGTTTAGATTTTCAGGTAAGGTTGCTCCCTCTCTTTCTTTCGGTGAGTCCAGCCTGAGTGTCCAACACTTGACAAAATATTTGGGGGGATAAAAAAAAAAAAAAAGAAAAAAGATTTGTGTTAATGAAATAGAACATTTTAAATCTCGAAAATAATTTGATCTAATAGCTTTGGTCCAAAGCTTTGTTCATAAATTTTTACTTATGCAGCAGAAAAAATCTTCTACTGACAAAACGTAAACAGAATCCATACACTCCTATTCACTCAATAATCAAATACTACAAAAATATTTCCTTTGTGTGAGATGAAATGTTTGCAACAAAATTGAATTATTGTACCATTGGGATTTATTTTTTCATTAGTGTATCTTACCTAGTAACAAACAGAAGTACCTGTGAATCAGTGAAAAAGAATATTTTTGTTATTGTATTTTCATGCAAAATGCAAAGTAGGAGTAGTAAACGCCTGCAGGTCTTAAGATTACATCAACAGTGGGAATAATCACAGCTGTCCTCCTACTGATTTACTAGCCAATTTGACAATGTCAAATACAGAAATAGGTCTGCAAAGAGGTTTAGGGCTTTAAAATGGTAGCCAGGTGCTAAACTATAGAGTGATTAATAAATCATATCAATATTTTTTGAGAAAGAAAAATTAAATTTATACATGTGTTTCTATTATGACATTGCTTGGTAATATTTTACAGAATTATATGGTTCCTTATTAAAAAAAGCAAAGATGTTGTTTGTGCTGTAGGACTTATAAAGCCCATGTTCTTCTAGGTTTATATTCTCTAGTCCTTTCATGCTCTGCTGCAGCCAAATGCCTATGACAAGATCTTATACCTAGAATAGTATTTTTTAGTGTGTCCCTCAGTCCATGCTACAAAATGCATGTAGCTTGAAGATCCTCAGATGATTTAGCAAGCAATTTCAGATCTGTGACTGCTTTGGAACTGTGCCTCTGTGTGCCTGGCAAATATCTGCATAAAACAAAATAGTGGAGGACTTATTTCTCTTAGTTCCTTTCTTGGTGCAAGGATACTAATAGCTCTATGCTTTAGTTCTTGTGCCCCTTGAAAACACTTAAGTGGGATTTAGGTCTCTAACAGCTCAAACCAGTTATCTTAAGGCAGGTTTCTATTATCTACTAAGATCCCTAGGATATCTAAGAAATCTGGAGAAAGTTATTTTTTCCCTTTGAATATAAAAAGATTCTGTATAATTAATCTAAAAGAAAAAGATTAATTTTTTTGGATGTCTAAACTTAAGTGAGATGAAAGTCAACGTTAATGCTTAACTGTTATGTAACTCACTATTACTGGAAACTAAGGTTTAGAAATCAGATTTGGCACACTGCGTGAAATTTCTTACCCAGAGAAAAAGAAGGGGAATGCCTTTGCCCTATTAGCAAGTTGGTTTTTTTGTTTGTTTTTAACAGTATGACACTTGTCTCTGTGACTTCAAAAACTATTTCTTATTTTCTCTGAAAGCAAAATGTCTAAGTAGATTTCAGAACTAGATCAGCAATGCTTGATCCTTCATCCAAATACTACATAGTGTAACCAGCTATTTGAATATTTCAGATTAGAATCTCGCCCTTTACAAACACATTTTATACATACAGAGGGCCTGTTGGCTGATTATTTTCTATCATCACATCTGTTTGGATGGCATCATGCCCATTCACTAGCTCATCAAACCCTTGCCCAAGGACAAAGCTGCCAGCCAAGCACTAGTTAAAAAAAGGCCAACCAAAAAGATACGACAGAATAAAACAACAGACTGAGAGATAAGGAAAATAGGAAGATCCATAGATACTTCAAATATAAAATAGCCTCTGGTGATATTGAACATGAAAGTTGGAGGAGTGGGAGAATTTTGTTGTTTGTTTGAGGGATTGTTGTTTGTTTGTTTGTTTGTTTGTGGGTTTTGTTTGTAGTTTTTTGTTGTTGGTGGTTTTGTTTTGTTTGGTTGGTTTTGTTTGTTTGTTTTCTGAGATAACTGTACACCAGAGTTGCTGAAATATGATCTGAAATAACAAGTAACGTGTTTTGTTAAAAGTATAATGGTAGGGGCAAGTATGTGTGCAAATAAATACAGAAATGAATATTACTTTTGTTAACAAATGGTTTTGAAAACAATAATAGTTGTACCTGTAAGATCAATAAGCAGGCAGATGGTGACACATGTATTTGTAGTAATTCTCAACCAGCATTTGAAGCGCTTTAATTAGTTCAGCTGTCCAGCCCTCTTTCTCTGCCATGTCATTTTTAATGTATTATGTCAGTAGATAAGGAAATATTAGAATTATTATCCTTACAGTATAGATGGAAAAAGTGGAACAAAATGATACAGAGGTTATAAAACAAGACAGTAGAAATGCCTTGGATAAAATACCATTCTTTTCCAGTCATGGAATATACATCCAGAGAAAAAAATTAAAATTGACAGAGTGCTTAAAGCTACAGTATAAAGAAATGCAGACTGATCTGATAGCTAGAAATGAAACAAAAGCAGAGCAAAATAGTGTTTATAATTTCAATAATGAGTTGTACTTACTGTTTATTCTAAGCTAGATTAATAAACAGCACAGGTATTTAACAAGTTTCTCTAAGATACTATTCTTGAAGGTATTGGGAATAGTTACTAATAAAAATCACAATACCTGCTGTCTGGAGAATAGTCTTGAGTAGAAAAAAGGGGGTTTCCATTCTAGATTTCTCCACTGATTTCACCATACAGATTTCACCATACAGCAACTCTTTTACTTACAATGTTATAAGCACGTGGAAAGAATGTGTGTGCAATCCTGATTCTCACATCAGCCTTTTAGAATTTGCTATGAATGGACTTTTTGCAGTAAAAAGAAGGGAAATGAGAAACTTTATGCATACTTTCTGAACTTAATCTTGTATGCTGATTTATAAGTCCTAGTCTAATCAAAATTAATTATTAAATTGACAATGAGTTAACAAAGACAGTATTTTATTCCTTCTTTTAAAATTTTCAGCTATTTTGATCTCTTTTACTTTGCCCTGGAGTTACTTTTTTGTGTTTTACAGTAAAACCACTTGCCTTCTTCAACATGAGGGTGTGCCCATGATGTTCCGTAAAACCGCAGTTTGCATGGAGTCTCTGCCAGTGTGTAAAGTAACTTCACATCTACTCAAGCATGTGCCAGTCCAAGTGCTGGCTGGGAGTCAGAGTAGTTAATTGTCATGCTTGCTTCAGTGATTTTCTTCATTAAACTATTTGTGAGTTTGTTTAGTAAGCAAATAACAAGTTTGGTTGCTTCTCGTTGGTAGTGGTTTGCTTGTTTTGTTTTGTTGTTTTGTTTTGTTTGTTTTTCCTAAATTAACATCCAGGACAAAAACAATTGTCTACAATGAACTAAAGTAAAATTGCCATCTATTAATATACGTTTGAATTTTATCTACCACTGCTTTGTAAAGTATGCTTGTGTTGCAACAGAAGATTAATCCCAGAAAATAATGGTAAATTTATGCTAAAAACTTTCAGTTCAAAGTTTTATCTACCTAAATAATACCAGAGCAAATCTATTAACCTTAGTAACACATATCACACTAAAATGAGAAGATAGATATTAACTGAAGGCAAAAATGTACATACGCTATTACTAGCTTGGTTTTATCTAAATTTAGGCTATACACTGAAAAACCTAGTTAGAACTCTAGTCACCTTCAGCAAGTCAGTGTGAACACATGCATGTCTCAAGAAGACAATCATCATGCCTAAAATTGAAATTGCTTTGAGAGCTAGCTTTGTGTCTCCGTGGAGGGAGCTTGCAAACAGGACATCAATGTCTTGAAATGATTATGGGTAGCTCACAAAGAGAATGTGAGCTTTGTTCCAAGCTTCAAGGGCTGCAAGTTTTAACATCCGAATTAAAATAAAACCCAATATAGGCAACTGGTTATTCAACAAAACTTAGCAACAGCATTTAGTTCCAAATTCATATAAATAACTTGCATCTACAGGTGAGCTAGGTGGCTTCATAATCAATATAGTCAATATATCAATATTGAAATATAGTCAGTACTGTCAACAATCTCAGGGTTGTTCCATTTAATCATAATCTAAGCACCAACATGGGTCAATTGGATAGGTCTCTCAGATCTTTTAACTAGATTGACTACATGCACCTTTGCTAAGTGTAAAGGGGATTTACATACACCTAGTTCACATACAGATATCTTTATTAAAGCCACCTAAAGTTAGAGTGAACTGAATTTGTTAGCTTCATGAGGTGGATACAGAATTTTTCAGTATGTTGAGCAATACCCTGGATATAATAACCATGAACCTTCTTTTCTCCAGGCTGAATAGTCACATATCTCTCAGCCTTTCCTCATATGGGTGACACTCCTGTCCCTTTATCATCCTTGTGGACTTTTGCTGGTCTCCTTTGAGTACATTCCTGTACTGGGGAGCCCAGAACTGGACACAGTACTCTAGGTTATGGCCTCACCAGTGCTGAGCAGAAGGAAAGGATCATCTCCCTCAGCCTGCTGGCAATACTCCTCCCTATGCAGCCTAGGATTCCGTTACATTCTTTGCAGCAAGGGCACATTGATGGCTTAGGTTCAACTTGATATTCACCAAGATCCTCAGGTCTTCTTCTGCAAAGTTTGTTTCTAGATGGATGGCCCCCACCACACATGTAGTTGTTCCTCCCTGGATGCAGGACTTTGCAATTCTCCTTTTTAAATTTCATTAGGCTCCTGTCAACCCATTTCTACAGCCTGAATTAATCATTAAGATTTTTTTTTTCCATTTAAGAGACATCTAAAGTTTTTCAGATTTCGTTCATGCAGCTAAGAATCAGTTCGAATTCTCAACACCTTCACTGAACTATTTAATACATCTCTAATGAGACATGCTTTCAATCTGCAAGGTAAATTTGCATAACAAACCATTTCAAGCACTTCTGTTTAGTCTGTGTTAATTATTCATTACTTTTTTGCTGTTCTTATTTTTAAACTCCTGTTGTTATTTTTGTTTGTGACCCTTTATATGCTCACCAGCTGGATACTAACTTTTCACTTTTCTGAAACATACTTTGAAGTACATATCCTACTACAAAAGGCACAATCTCTTTGTCTTTGTTGGATTTTTGTACAGATTCCTGCCTCAGTACTGTTTCTACAATTATTATATAGAAATCTATGTAAAACTGAGCTTAAGGAAAGTCTATAAAAAGAAGCTGTAGGTTTTTTTCAGTATATAGAAAGCCAAAAATCGGCTTTTGTGCTTTAAGGTAATTGAAAATATCTTTTTTAACATTTTTTTCTTATTATTTTGTAATTCTGTGAGGCACAGAATATGAAAGAGTTATGGTAAATTTTAAAATATAATAATGATATAATTTAGGGTGAAATAGAAAGTGGACTAGTTAGGCATTGCTAAATCTGATCGCTGGGTGGATCCGGGGCTTTTCCAACGCCCTGTTTCCAAGTTCCACCAGTGGTAGAGTGTTCTTGGTAAGCACACACAAACACATCTGTACAATACACATCTACTTATAAGTATAGCCAGACACACAGATTAACACAGTCAGAAAACATAGCACTCATACAAACACAAACAGAACCAACAGCCTTTTTCCGTTCTCCTCCATGGAAGTTCAGGATGAAGTTCTGTTAGCAGATCTCTTCAATAACTGGATTTAATTTAGTTTGCTCCTGTATCCTCTTTCTCTCCAGTTGCTGGCATCTTGGCATGTGAGTCACTGAGGCCTGCAGCCACACTCCAGTTTCTTGAAAAATGGTCAGCTTGCATGCTTACATACACACACATACACACACACACAAACAGGATCCATCCAGTAATTCCTCCTAATCAGACTCTCTGTCTATCCTATAACACTCCCTTGGATCTTCTTGTCTCTGGTTGCCTCATGCACACACATACAAATGCAAACAGGTTTATCAGTTGACCCAACAGCCTCTCCAGTAGTTTATTTGGACCTCCTGGTCCCTTCAGTAGCCAATTTGTAGACCTTGCCATCTCTCTATTATCTGGTCTGGCCCAAACTCGTGGCTCCCAAGCAGCTTATTCAACTTGCTAGTTAGTCTGGCTTGGTATTTGCTAGCAGTCACAAACCAATGTATACCCTCTCTTGCTCCCATTGGTGGTACCAGAGACACATGGTGCCCTCTCACCCATGGTTCCAGTCCCTCTACTGGCATATAAACTTCCAGACACAAACACAGAGGTACAGAGAATATACAAAATGAAATTTCACCCAGGAAAATAGTTAGAAGTGAAGTTTAATATGACAAACTGGTCATCAGTTACAGACCATGGTCAGACAAACGTACTGACCAGCAATCTGTTTACACATAGTCTTTTTTAACCCTTTAACCATAATTTTTCTCATGATCCTTTTCAAATAGACTTGATGCTTCCTTTTCCCTTCCTTTGATTCTTCCTTTAAACATCCCATATGTCTTGTGCAATCCCAAAATGCACTTCCCCGGCATCTCATAATGTGTCCCATAAGCAGTAGGTAGTAACGCTTCTCAGTTTGTAAGATGATCTGGAGAACCTTTTCCATTTACTGATGGTGATGTGTGTCATCCCTAGCCCATGAGACCGACCATCCTTGAGGAGCAGAATATGTGTTCTTGTTTCTTTGGTTAGATTATTAGGGTTTCCCTATTTGCTGTTGTTCCTTTCTGCTTCTTCATGTTTGTGGAGATGAACCTTTCATTACATATCCTTTCACATTAATAGAATATTTTTGGGCCTAAGATGGAATCACTAAATGAGAAAAAGTAGCACATTAGAAGAATTTTGGCTAAGACTGCCATTCTTCTTGCAAAGGCACCAAGAAAATGCAAAGTTTTTCAGTCTTGTGTTGGCAAATAACAGTAGCAGATTCCAATATTCTGCAGTAAATTTGGGGATGCAAATGGATGGAATTAGGGTTTACTGAACAGCAATTGAACAATTAGGACAAGAAATGCTCATGTGATCCCTCCTCTCTTCCCTTCCTTCCTTTTCAGCCTCCATCCCTCCCTCTCTATCCTTTCTTCCTTTGCCCTTCAACCCTCTCTTCCTTCTCTTCCTCTTCTTTCTTCTCTTCTTTCAATATCGACAATCAAACATTTAATGTTTTTAACATTGGTTTTACTCAGTCTACCTACACTTCTAATTGTCAGCTAAAAATCCCTTTCTAATCTCTTCCTCCTCTGAAATGTCTTTGAGACATGAGATTCTGTCCTTAGTATTGAAATAAATTGTTTAATAGTTATCAGTTTTACTGAAATATTGAATCGTAGAACACCAGGTTGAAAGGGACAACGAGGATTACATGGTCCAACCTTTCTGGGCAAAATAATAGTCTAGACAAGCTGGCCCAGCACCCTGTCTAGCTATATATTAGAAGTGTCCAATGTTGGGGAATCTACCACTTCACCAGGGAGATTATTCTGATGGCTGATTATTCTCATATTGAAAAATTTCTCTCTTGTATCCAATCAGAATCTCCCCAGGAGTAACTTGTACCCATTACCTGTTATTTTTTCCATGTGACTCCTTGTAAAAATAGTCTCATTTTCCTTTGTAGCCACCCTTTAAATATAGAACATGATGATGAGATCTCCCTTAAGCCTTCTTTTCTCAAGGCTGAACAAGCCTAGTTCACTCAACCTGTCCTCATACGGCATCTTCCCAGTCCTTTGATCATCTTTGTAGCCTTTCTCTGGATTGACTCTAGCCTCTCCACATCTTTTTTTGTATAGTGGGGCCCAAAAGTGAACACAGTATTCCAGGTGTGGCCTGATGAGCACTGAGTAGAACAGGATAATGACACTGTCTCTGCTGATGATGCCCTTGTTGATGCAGTCCAGCATCTTGTCTGTAGCATCTTTTCTGCAGCAGCACACTGCTCACCCCCAGGTCCCTTTCCACAGAACTGCTTCCCAGCTGGGTAGAACCCAGTCTGTGCTGCACATAGCATGGAAGTTGTTTTGAAACATGCTTGCAGATTTTTTTCATGCCTAGTATCATCAATGTGCTAGCTATATACAGGAACAGGTAAACAGGAATTAGAAAAGATTAAAAGCATATTTTGCAAAGACTCCCTTGGATATTGTTTTATTCGGGGATACAAAAAAATGCAGAGATAAGTGATAATGTGGTAGCTAACTTCATTAAAGATTAAAGAAAAGACAAAGAAGTAAGGCTCATAATTAATTTACTGTAAGACAATGGAACATATGCTTTATAATGTAACACAAATAAATGAATGTATAAGTTATTTTTGTACATGAAAAGTAAATAGAGCTTAACCATACACCATAAACATTGTCCAAGTGAGCTTTGAAGAGTATAAAACACTGAAAAAACAAAAAATTCATCCTCAGAGAGGACATAACACCCCAAACCCCACTGCAGACTGACAGAATATTCTTTGAATAACCTGTCAGGAGGTAAAACATATGACATGATTACATTACAATATTATGAATCTGTACACTCTGTTTCAAAGCAATAATGAATGCATGGCGACATGGGAAAGAAAATATTTATTGCACTTTGATACACTTCCAGTCCTAATTTTTTTTTCTGACACTTTTTCTTGGCGTGTGGAAAACTAAAGAGCAACAGTGATAAAGCCCCAGTTAGTTCCAAACTCTCCCAAACCCCCTCATAAATACATTTGTTTACACATTTGTTGCAGACAAATGAGTGCATCTGTCACACCATTGTAGTTAGAGGTGCATTCAGACTACAGCCTGAGTTTCTAGTTTTTCACAGTCATGCATCTTCCGGGAAACTCCGTCCTCTCATTTGGTACAAATCATATTTCTCATATTAATTGCTGGGTAAAAAGTACATAGTGATGGTCTGGTAGTCAGAAATCTCCAGATGGTTGTCCAGAGTTAGGAAAACCTTCTGGGATGTTCTGGAGCAGATCCCCATACATTCAGTTCTATGGTCAAAATAGAAAAAAAGAGGTCTTTATAACCTATTATGGAAGTTATCTGCCTTAAATCTCTGCATCTATTAAGATGTTCCTAAGAACAAATGTAACCCTCTTCAAACAGTTCCATAAAATACCTTGTAGGGCACTGCCTTTTCCATTTTATCTCACTCAAATAGGCTTTGAAAAAGGAGATGACTCCAGATTTTTCTTCATAGTATCCATTAACTGTAGCTAAGAAGAATATGAAACAGAATTACCACTATTTTTCTCTGATTACTATGGATACTTTATTAAAAAAAAACCAAAACAACTTGAAACTACTTGTTTAGTCTGCCTGTAGGTAGGCCACTGTGAGATCTGCAAAATTAAAATTACGGAGTAAAGGACTAAATTATATCTCGTAAAGCACACAAATAATTTCCAATTTATGAAAATAGGAGGCAAAAACTTTATTTAGTTTTAATCATCTGAAGCTTAGTCATACTTTGGCATCTTAACAAAGCAATTGCAGATGCCTTTGTGTGAGGAAAGACAGGCTTTTCTTTCCCAAGGAGGCTGAGAAGTGTCAATTGTCTTGTGCATCTCTATACCCATAAATACAGAGAGACTTAATGTCTAGATACCTGTATTTTGGAGAAGTAATGTTAGGTGTGGAGATTTGCATCCAAATATATATTTTGGCAGTACTCTTTCAGTAACTTTTTTGGTTTTTTAAATTGAAGAATGAGTTTTTAAATGGAGATGAAGATGAAATTGATGGAAGTGTTCTCTAACATGCCAACTGCCTTTCACTTATTCTTACAGTAAAAGGAGTAAAAAAGCTCTACATTGAGAAACAAACTGTCATGTTTAGGAAAAAAAATAAAATCATCTTAGTAGCTTTGAAAATCATAGCTTTAAATACAAACAAGCTATCAAAGCTGTATAGTCATCCTGAACAGAAAGCTGAAGATATAAAAGAGGTGTTTAGTAACAAAGAGGTTTTGAGGGCAGGGGCCAGGCAGAGTGATAACAGGGACTTTTCATTTGAATCTGAGAGGAAACAATCTGAAACATGCAGTGCAACCACAGGAAGAATGAACAGCTCCTTTGGAGAACTAAGCTTATGAGAATCAGCATTAAAGAATCAATTCAGGAATCAAAGGTGATTTTCCATAAAATATCTCGTTCTATTGAAATGAATCTATTCCATATCTGTTTTAGACAAAGTTAGGGATGTGCAAATCAGTTATATGATAACCTTGTATAAACTATTCAGATACAACAAATTTTACACTTTATT
The DNA here is from genome assembly GCA_013399365.1 of Pampusana beccarii. Lineage (NCBI taxonomy): Eukaryota > Metazoa > Chordata > Aves > Columbiformes > Columbidae > Pampusana > Pampusana beccarii. Next base: position 476,994 of record VWYH01004577.1, on the reverse strand, counting down.
AGCCAAAACAGAATGGTGAGTTGTTTTTTTTTTCACTCTCCCTTATACCTTTCTCAAAGTGGAACTCCAACATAACTTTTTTTTAATAGAAGATATATCTAGCCTGATACAAATTAGTCTAGAAATAAACAGTCATTTCACTGCAGAAGTGAGTAATTTTAGCTTTTATTTGTAATTAAGAAAAAAAAATAATTCCAGTTTAAATGCAAAGTATTTTATTTTAAAACTACTGTTTTGTTAAAGGTGAAATCAGTGTAGCATTCCTCTGTGCACCCAACCTAGCTTGGGCTTCTTGTCAGTAAATTGTCCAAAGTCGTGTTACATTAGGGGAAACCACTTGTTGGCAACAATTTATATCAGACTGCCTTTTTTTGAAACAACTTATTTTTCTCTGAGGTTGGGCTTTCAAAATTTACTTATTATTCTGCTAGTTTATTTTGGCTTTGCTTTGATTCAGATAATTTCCAAGAAGTGCTTATTTTTTCTGAAAACAGTAGAGTCAAAAAGAGCAGTCTTCTAGTACCTTCTGTCAAAAGATTTTAAGCTTAATGTTCATGATAATTAGACTATCTAATGAATGCTAGGCAGTACAAAGTATGTGCTAGGAACATGCTTTACTTTTTGCATTTTTCTACTTAAGTTTTTTGAAGTTTCTGAAATAGATTATAAGAAATTCTTCAGTTGCTGAGAGTCTGGGTAGTCATTTATATAAATTTAGTATGTTGAGACAGACTAAACAGCCCAATATATGCATGCAAGTAAAACTGTTTTTGTTTATTTAGGTTCAAAGCAAAAAACATCATGATAATCCATTGAAGATTTGTTTCTAAAAACATTAAATTATTGAGACATCCCCAAATAAATCCTTCTGTGAATTAAACTTTCTCTTCTAAAGAATTTTTTCCTTGAATATATATGACTATATAAATAGTCATAAACAAAATTAATATCATCAGGAAAAAAAACAGAATAAATGATTATTTTCCTTTTATTTATGAAAAAGAATTGTAAAGTTTTGCAATTATCTTTTCTCAGCCACTGAGGCTGTGTTTCCTGTTAGAAGCCTGGTATTGCCAAACAGACACAACACTGAATACAAAGGCAAATATAGCCATCAGTCTCATATACTTACCAAGGTATGTTTGTATTCTGTGTCACTCATTTTTTTATGAGCTGGATTCATCTAAAAAAAAGCATTGCACCCCACCCCCCCTGCATGTGCTGCTCTGTTGGTGTGTACATAGTGGTTTTGACATATTCAGGGCATGCTGGATTTACTCAATTTATACAGATTGTTGGCATCAGCAGCAGATCTGATTTACACCCAACATATTAGATATATTTCATGTATATTGTGCCAGCAATCTGTGTACTATAACGTGTTTGACATTTCTGGTTGTCCTGTGGCCTTGTCAAAATTGCAAATTCTGAAAAACATGTTAGAAGTCCTCAAGCTCCTCTGGAACAAAATTTATTTGTAGAAAGAAAAACAAATATCTTGGCAAACATGAACATATGGTAGTCTGAGTCTTATTTCCTACAATCTTACTGTCATAGAAAATGACGAAGCTGCAGGACACTGAGTGTGAATCAGCTTCAGAAGTGTTACCCAGGAAACTCTTCTAGTCAGAATTCATAATTGTTCCATTCTGCTTCTTTCTATTTGGATAGTCCTACTTCACACTTTCTCCTCATACCACAAACTCAAGACGATACCAAGCCCTAATGTTTTACAGTACATATTTAGGTAAGGCTTAAAGCTCAAAACACTTTTACTGTAAAAGCAAATATAATTATCATTTTTTTATTCATTGCTAAAATGTTCTGCTTGTGTTATTTTTCACTTTTACTATTCTGAAATAGCTTGTCTATTTTTTTCTTTTTTACTTCAATACAAGATAACATTACATTGTAAAAGTGTGTGGAAGGACAGTATCTGCTACTTTAAGGGTAAACAGACAGAGCATCCATAAACCCAAAGAGACAAAGACAAACCTGACCAGAAAATGGTAAGGGAGGTCCTTATAAGAACAAAACTCTTTGGTGGCATGAATTGGTAAAAGTATGTGGGACATGAAAATGTTTATTTTTCAGCTGGGAGAATAAGGACAGAGAGAGACAAAACACACAGAGACATAAAACCTGACCAATTAGAATCAACAAAGACAATAACCAGAAACAAAACTGGTCAGTCCCACTACTTCATGGGCTATCAAGAAACTGCAGGCAAACCAGGACTCTGCAACAGATGAGGATGCAAACCTGAGGGTCCTGCATGTTGGATGGGGTCAGTGGGACTGTGCCAACTGATGAGGCAATGGAAGGGAGAGCAGGAGAAACAGAGATGGGGGAAGGCAGAAAGGGATATGACAGGGGCTGTGTGAAAAACAGGGCTGGTCACTATGCTTGTCTGACTGAGCTCTGCACCTGGTCATGGCAGTCCATCCTGTCTTTTTATATCTTCTAATTAAATCTTTTCTTAACTATCTCTTACCATCATCTCGTTGTCTATACTGTGTGTCTATGTGCTACAAAGGACTCAGTGTCAGCTGCTGGTAAGACCTGTATGTGTGAGTGAAATTTGGTGCCAGCTACCGAAGTCAGACTGAGGGTGGGCACCCCTGGCTGATGATATCAGCTACAGGAAAACAGCAGCTGTGTCTGTAGCTCACACCCAAGTTCTGGGACACAGGGCTGGGCTCCATCTACTGGGACAGGAGAAGTCCTAGGCTGGAGCAACTTAAGAAAGCAGCAAAGCCCTAACATCCCTGACACAAATTATTCTCAACTTCACTAATCCGTGGTCAATTAACTGTGGAGATATTTAGGGAGAAAGAACACTTGATATGGTGAAGTATGATCTTTTGCTAGTGCCCTAGTCTTCGATTCCCAAATCATTGCTGCTGTTCGGGTTTGTTACACTGAAAATCTTACTACAGGCAAAAAATTAAGCACACCTTATAGGTGGAGCTGAGGATCTACTGCCAGTCCAGTTCATGTTTTAACAGTATAATAGTCCAAATTATTAATTCAACTACAGAAATATTCATTCCAGGTCTAGAGTAGTGCAGTAAATTTCAGTAACACAGGCCTTCCTGCTTGGAGGGGTGTGACATTTGTGATGTACTTCTTGTCCTCTTCACTTAAAGGTGCACGATGCTGATGCTGACATTGCTCCTTACTTTCTCCTTAGCCTGGGGGTCCCGCTTGGAGGTCTGTGTGTGCATTTCCTGCCTCCCGCTGGCACTGACTGCCTTCTGGTGCACCCCACACAGAAGGGCAACAGAAGGGAGGAACCAGCTCAATCAGCCAAGACTGCCCTGGGTTCCTGAAAAACGCTTACTCTGCTCTTGCTGGAACTGGCGACACGGGGTGAGGATGCTGCTGGCTTTTAAATCTTCAGAAACACACTGATCATGCTTGAAGTCGTGGTCTCCAATTCATACCCTGCATGGAAATGATGGCAATGTCCAGACTATTCCATTTGTTTTGTACAGTTAATAGTCATTTTGTTCCTGTTTTGTTTTTTGTAGCTATAAGCACAGAAAGGGAAGAGAGAATGGTTTCTATGGAAATAGATGAAAATGTGCTAACAAAAAATGAGTTGTCGTGTATTTCTAGCACTATGCCACTAATAGACTGACTGCCTAGTGCTGAAAAATGCTCACAGAAATGATGAGCCTCAGTATTAATTCTGCAAAATGATGCATTACCTCTTCAGGGCGGGTGATAGTTTTAAGTACCCTGGGTCCCTTGGGAGCAGAGGTCTGTGCATATTATTCTGAAAACTGACTAATTCTGCTACAAAATTCTTTGAAACACCTCTAAAGCTGAAATCATTCGAGATTTTTTACTGTGATTGTCCTGTCTAGAGGTACAAATGCCCCATGAAACCATGCAAGGGGAGCTGAATCATGCCTATTTGAGAGAGAGAAAATCTATTTGTTTCCTATATAATGTTATTATATAGAACAATTCCTTATTCCTTGTCTTATCCTTCAACAATTCCCACAGGCTAAAACTTCTACTCAGAATTATTTTTATTGTCCAAAAGAGAAAAAAAATGATTCCTCACAGACATTGCTGTGTGCTTTTAAGGTTTGAAAGATGGATATACAAATGGTTTCTTACAAATCCTAGTGGCAACGTACTATGAATTTATAATTATTATTTGTCTTTTTTTATTGTTCTGGCATGCAATGGCTTCACTTGGAGATCTGTACTGCTTCTAGCATGACACCTTGCTAGAGTTTGAAATTATGACCTTTTAGCATTATTAATTTCACGCATCATCCTAAATGTAACATACAACAACAAAGGAATTGTTGTTGAATGAAATGCTCAGAAAATACTCCCATCTGTTCAAAAGGATTTTTTTTGCTGGCTTAGGCAGTGTAATATTTTGCAGTATATTTTTCTAGGCATTAATTTTTCAGAGTGACCTGGAAAAAAAGTTGGAAAAACACAGTTACATGGTAAAATTTCTATTTACACTAGGTGGAAACACGTTCACTTTGGTCTTACTTCTATAGTTATCTTTGAATGAGTACAAAGAAGATATAGAGGCTACAGGGATATAGGCATTTATGATCTTTAAGCTCAAAAAGCTTATATTTCAACAGTAGCATACTTTATTCAAAGGTATTTCTTTTTAAAAATTGCTGGATAACACAAAAATCTTAAAAGTTACAAAATATACAATATTTTTATGCTTACAAACATTTTATCTTTTTTTCCTGTTTTTAAGAAAATTCAGATAAGACAATGTCTTTTTATTGTTGACAATTTTATAGTCTTTTTGTATATCAGAATTTTTTTCATAAAAACAATAACATAAGAAATTATGTTATCTAATATAAAACATGTCTCAGAGACAGTATATGTCTGGGGTTTTTATTATTACTGTAAGAAGAACGTTCGCAAACAATATCTATTGACATTATGTAGAAAGTCGTGGATCTTCAATTTGTATTTATCTTGAGAGAAAATAAACATAAGTTATTTGAAATCATATCAGCTTAATACGTAGTTGAATCAGCTGACAGGTGCCCATGACAAAGGCTACGTTTAATATGTGATTATATTTCTAGTTTAAAGTGATTTAAAAGGAAGTGATGTCACTCACAAGTAATACAAAAGACAACTACCGATTTGTCATTGACATTAACTATTTTTGGGTTTGAAATTCATCTGACTCTTCTTTAATTCTCAGGTATTCAAAAGTAAGGAAACAATTCATCTACATATTTAACATAAACCTTTAGAGTATCTACAGTGTAGTATTTCTATTCTGGTGCTAAATTTGTGGTAAAGGTTATGTGATTTTGTGTTTATGGAAACTCAGAATCGAAACAGTGGATCATGAGATGTGTTGAAGCATAGTGTCGACGTTAACATAATAGTTTACCCTCAAACATATTTCCTAGTAGCATATTTATCAGACAAAGGACTAAATTAAAAGGGAAAGAATATTGCTGGCTAACCAAGAACACAAGCCATCTAATTACTCAAAAACCTCACTGCATTTCCTGTATGAAGTGGTTCCAGGTAAACATCCTGCATTAATTTCCTGTGTTTGAAGCATTGCTATTGTAGGAAAGAGAAACTTCCATCCCTTATTCTGTTATGTTTTATTTAGGAGATAGCAGTTTACTGGTTGTAGAGAAAAAAAGAACCGTTAATTTTGCCTACATAGTTAATGCTTCTGGAGAAATAGGTGAGATACGACTTACACATTGGCAGTATTACACCATACTGCCAATGAAGTATTCTTCAAATATATCTCATTACCTGAGACACAGCAAATCACCTAAGTCTCTACTAAACCTGTCCTGTACTTGAAGAACTTTCTAAGTCCTGTTTCTCTATCCAGATTTTTCTGTTTTCTTTAGAAGTTTATAAGGAGTTCCTCCTTCTCAGTAGCACCTTTTATGCAACTTAATACCATTTTCTATAGGTAAAGGATATGCAAAAGAATCTTGAGGGGGTTTTTAGCTGCATGAGAAGGAACTATTTTGCATTCATCTATTGACAGCCATTTCAGATCCAATATGTTTTCAAGGAGCCTATGAACCAGTGACTGCATGACATTCTATTGTATCCTGATTTGGATGGGTATACAACAAATGTCTAATCCCACCTTTAGGATCGGAAGACTAGATAAAAGGAGTGTTGGACTGACTTCTCTGACCTGTCATCTTTAAGTGACGCCTATCTGAAATCATCATCATACTCTAGTATATTTACTTAGATATGCAGGAGATGGATTAAGATGGGCAAGCAAAAATACATATAAAAGTTTAGAATTGCTGGTAGACTAGTCAGGGGAGCATTTGCAGGAATACTGAATTGTGTGAACTGGCAATTAAGTGTCAAAGTTATATTGTTATTAATTTGTGGAATTTTGTCATTAAACTATTTAGATGACAGAACAGATGTAATTCCTAATCACTTCTTGGTGTTTGGTTTGTGTGTTGGTTTTGGTTTTTGTTTGCTTGTGGTTTTTTATTGTTGATTTTTTTTTGTTTTCCCAAAGAATGTAAAGTATAAGCTGCAAAAAACTGAGAGTAAGAAAGAGACCTCAGGTCTACATGTACTTAATTATGTCCTAACCCATTGGAAAACTTAGTTTTCTTTCAGTAGTGCCTCTTTCTGAACTCAAATACGTTCTTGACTTTACAGCAACCCAGTTTCAAAAAAGTAGTTCCTAGGCTATCTGCTGGGATGAGATTTTAAGGATTTTTTTTTCCCTACTTTAATCCTAGGTGTCCTAACTTTCAGTGAGCTTTGGTACTACAGAAATCTATTTTTTTTAATCTCTAAGTGTCTTCCCTTCAAAAGGCAGTTCAGTGTTTTAAACTCCATGTATAAAAAAAGCACATGGTACAAAGCCTCTTGTGAAAGATCTGTTTTAATCATCCTTCTTGTTCTTGCATTAAATCAAGCAGAGGCATTTAACATTATGTTTAGTGGATGAAAACAGAAAGATGCTCTTTAACATGTTGATGAGTCCTTTAAAACTGTTTAGTTTTATTTACTGACAATAGAGACTTTTTATATCTAAATTAGGAAAGCAAAAAACTAGTTACCAGTGGGAATCTAAACTTTGATGTTACAAACCCAAAATTAGAAAATTAATGTAGGAGGTTAAAGTTGGTTTACAGGTTTGTTTTACTTTCATCTAGCTCCTCCTCATCCAGCCCAAGGATCTGAAAGTGTCAGTGTAATCATAGATGCTTCTTCTGGGAAATTCAAGCAAATAACCTACTGCTATTCTGTCTGTTATTCTTTTCAACAGAAAAGAAAAAAGACATGTTTGGTCTATCAGAAGTTTTATTCAACCACAGATAAAGTTTAAAGCAAGTTACATCTGGAAATAAATAAATTCGGTTTTCTTTTGCCTTTCTCTTCTGGAATGATGTTCTGGCTGTGAACCATAGTGTAGTTGAACAATCTGACCATAACAGAATTTAATTTAGCTATGTGAAGCACTTTAAGGATATGTCTACTTCCCCTTTCCACATATTACCTTTCAGGAAAGGGAATGAGGACAAGTTGTCCCATTTTCAACATTAGAAAACCTCATGTCTCAAGAAACTTATGAAACTTTTTTTCTTCTTTAGTAGTGCTGATACTCACAGGAAGAGATGAATTATGAGAAAAAATACTTACAAGTAAGACTTCGTAAGTTTTGTGATATCATGCAACAAAACCCACCAAAACCACAAACAAATAACAACAAAAATATGTTTCATTTCAGTGTGATGCAAGGTATACACACTGAAAGAAAAATGTCAGGTCCAATAAGAGTTTAGAGCAGATATAAATAGCTTGTGATGAATTATAGTGGTAACTGGTATAGAACCTGAGAAACAAAGAACCCAGAACAGGAAGATAAAAATTATCCTGGCATTTGACTTTCTTATGTACAAATGGAGAAAAAGATGGTATTCTATTTTTCATAGGACAGAAGTTAGATGAGGAAATTTTGCAGCAATAACAAGCTATGAAGTGTTCAACAATCTATTTTGTTTAAAACTGATAAAGTATTTACATAGTGAATCAGTGGGTTTGTAGTAATTAGAAGGTAGTTGCAAGTGGTTACCAGAGCACTGCCTGTCTGCCTGTCTGTACAGGTGTCTCTTCTAACAGTTCATATATTTTGTGCAGTGGGCTTCCCAGTGGCCTTAGAGCTGTATGCATGAGTGACTGTTGTGCTAATAAAATCATAGCTTAAAGGATACTGAAGAAATATGGATTGTATCAGGGATTCCTGAAAGAGCAAGGACAAGCTGACAGGTACGGCCTTGAAAGTGTAATGACAGAACAATAGCCAAGGTCCCAGGCTATAAACACAAATCACTAACGATTAATTACTGAGCGCTAAAGGAACGCAGCCTTGGCAGCTGGCTGAAACCTGTTTTGGGGTTAAAAAAGAAAAAAAGGAATGCAAGCATTAGTAAAACGCACCATGTAGAGTAAAACTTTTTAAAATGACCTATGATACCTGTATCCTTTTGATTACAGTGTAAATGTATTGTAAATTCTTAAATACATCAAAATCTATGTCTTAAGTGTGCTTCTGTAGCCCATATTAAACTTCACAGATAAGGTAATCTGTACTCCAACCCTGAGAACTGGTTGTTAAAAAATGAATGCAACTTTTTTTTTTTTTCAGGCAAACTGTCTGTGTTTCGTAAAGCAACAATATCTACAGTTTATAAATCCCCTGGGTTTCATCTCATTTACTTAATTGAAATTAACCTTTTCTAGAGCATAAAATATCTAATTTGAATATAATTAAGGTAAAGATTCTCAATGGAAGATCACATCTCAGAAATACATTTGTGTATAAGGCGGCTGTAATTCACAACTGCAATAAGCTTTTTCCCTTCCCTTCCCTTCCCTTCCCTTCNCCCTCCCCTCCCCTCCCCTCAAAAATACATATGAAAAAAGTACTGTATATTACTTAGATTTATTGGAAAACCAGCTGATAGACAATGACTCCCAACGTGATGTCAGTATAAACAACCACAATACTGTCTTTAAAGGGTTATGTGAAGTTATTTCTGTGCCATTCCTGAAACTAGACCACTTTTATTTATTTTGGTCTTAATCTAATAGTTTTTGAGACTGAATGTCAGGCATTGTTGTTATGGCAAATGAACGCATCACAGTTCTAGCAGTTTTCAGCTTTAAAATGTTCATAGACATATTTGGTTAAACACTTTCAGAGAGAAAAGAAAGAAAAATTTACATACATATAAAATTGTTGCTTAGATGTGATATTGAGAATCAGCGTTCAGTTGTTTTCCTCTTAGAATATTTTAATGAATATTGTCTTTATTTTTTGTAATTAAGAAAAAGTTTTTTTCTGTTCTATTTTTCTTCTAGAACTTGGATCTTTAAGTCACTGCTAATGCAGAAATACTATGAAATTTATTTATTTTCATTAATAAGTGGCAGCTGATGGCTACAATTAAAAGTGAATTATCATTTTCATATTATTTTAAGGAATACCCAGCAAAATAATGTGTTAACAAGGTACTCAACATGCAAAACCTACCCAGATGTGAATGTGAAGTTTCATTGATTTCAGAAGGAGAGTTTTTCCTATGTTTTTCCAGCAGATTTATTAATCCACTTTTCCTTTTGGTATATGTGATAAAAATACCCGCAATACACATCTTACTAGAAATATAGACTGAAGCGAGATGTGAAATATCAGTCCCTACAGTGAAGAAAGACCTTTGTAATATATAACTAAAGTGCCTTCACAATTTGACTGCGACCACTGACACACAGAATGCTTACTTTCCCTCTAACCACTTATGCGTTCTCATACTGTGAATATACTTAAACCACATTTCATAAGTTTAGTTATGAGACCACATGTGTGACAGTGACAGCTGTTGAAAATAAAAAGCTGTATTACATATATAGTTCCCACCACACATTAGAATAATTATGCCAATAAGGAATGAAGCTGGATTCATTTAATATTTTTTGATAAAGTTATCTTTTTTTTAATGCTATATACTTAAAAATTGATTTTTTAATAATGTATTGCCAAGTCATTGCCCAGATAAAAATTTGGCTGACAGCTATTTAATTCCTCCAGTCCTGCTTTTCTTTAGTCCTTAGGGTATACATATTCCTTTTCTATAAAATAACAAGCCTCACTTCAAATGTCCTTTTGACTATTTCTGTTGCTTTAGGGTCAATTTCCTTATGCTTTGCTGTACTGGAGATAACAGAAAACTTTCGCTGCTTCTTCTTTCTTTTTCCTGGCCTACATTCTTATATTGTCAAAATTATTTGTGTGCAGTGTATGACAAAAATTAACCTTTTTTTTAGTGATGACTGAAGCAAAAAAAATCTAGTAAGCTATCAAAGACGTTTTCTTATCTATTACCTTGTTTCCTTTCCTCTTCTGTAATGTATCTGTACTCCTCCATTAACCTGTATATAGAACTTTGCCTTGTTAACTGTTTTACTGATATACATAATTTTCAATCTTACTCGTTAGCTTCATCATCACTTACTTGATGTATTTCTTCTTACTGATCCTGAATAATGTGACTATCTTTCCCCTTTTGCAATCTCTTTTCAATTTCCAAGTCATTGACCAACTCTCAGTGCACTCATAACGATACCACGCTCTCTTATTTCATAATGACAGCTTGTCATTTTCAAGTTAATATATCTCATTAAATAATTTCCAGTTCTCTTCCAGTGTTTTAGACCATACATTATTTTTTTCAGTGATTCTATAAACAACATAATTCAAGTGTTAACTAAAAATCTGGTAGTTAATCTCTTGACCTTATATGTTTTGAAAAAGTGTGTTTTATTTATTCCAAAGGGACTTCAAAATGAACACTCGATTTATAATGTTGTCTTTAGTATTTTAAAGGGATTTCTTTCTGTTTAATTATACTTCTAAGTACATAAATAATTGTCTACTTGAGAACCTGTAGGCTCCAGTGAAACAGTTGACATCCTCAGATGAAAGCCCATAGGTCTTTTCAAAATGAAAGTATGTTGGGAGTGTTAAAACAAAAAAAAATCTTATCTTCTTCAGTTTAAACAGCCTAAGTGATGACTACAGCGATATTTAGTGTATAGAGCCATTAATAAAATATACTTATATATGCTCATGTCTCAGTGTAATAATTTTCATAAGAATATATAGTAATTTCTTAGAACAAAAATCAATTATACTTTAGCCACTCAAAAGCACAAAGCAAAAATAAGTCCTTCGTGAAAGATGCTTGAACTTAGAAACGACGATACCTAACAATAATAAGCACATCTGGTGTCCCACAAAGCCTCCTTCTACAACATACAAATGTTACAACTCATGATTTAACCTTGTCCATTCTCTGTTCAGGTGACACATATAGTGAGGTTCAAGTCACAGATGAAAACACCTGTAATCTATAAAGAATATAGCATATATATATATTTATACAGGGCAGATACAACGATGGTGTCTGCATGTAAGCTAAACTTTCAATCTCTTATTATAGCCAAGACATATAGTTTCCATACACTTAGCAGTCTAGAAAGCTCAATATTAGACTAGATACATGTATTTGTTTTAGGGAGAGTTGTGTAAGTCCACTGACTGTTCTGGTTAAATATCAATGACTGATAGGAGCCTAGCAAACCCAGCTCACATTTACATATCTGTTTTCAATGCTTTATTCTGTAAGTAAAATACTATTTTTAAGTCTTACATTATTTCCCAAAGCATAGATGTCATTATTTCTCAAAGCATAGATCCTGAGAACTATCTCTTAGCCTTCATCTTCTTCTCCCAAAGACCTGGATCTACCACTGATTCTATGTTATACTTGAAATCGCATGGATACATCTTTGCCAATGTAGAGCCTCTCAAGCTGTGTTGGATGCACCTCTATGGGGGCTTAACTTCAACCATTACTCATATAGAATTTAAGTTTTGCAAAAGTTTTTATCATGCACTGTAAATCCCTCCCACGGTTTCTTCCAAAATTTAGCCAGTATGCCCTAAATTATTAGCACCGGACAGACTGATAATTCGTATGTAATTATCATAGCCTCTACTGTGTCAGACTTTCTTGACAGCATCCCTAAAAATTACTAAAGCGATCACTTCTTGAACCCTTGCTCATTAATAATTTTCTCTGTCAAGAACCAGATATGAATCCTCTAGAAGTGGTCACTAGATTAGATCTGAGTTTCAGGTGATTGATTTGAGAGTTCGACAATTTTGTTTTTTGTCTAACTGTGTTAGCTTTGCGATAGATAACCAACAGAAGAGGAGTTATGAACTTCGGGATAAAAAATGGTAATTAAATCTAGGGTATGGAGACAATACAAATATTAAACTAAATAATTTTCAGGAAACACCAGACAGAAAAAATGAAAAGGATTTCAAAATTGCTTTAATTACTTGAAGCTGTTCTCTTACGAAAAAAGGCATTAAGCTCCTGTTGTAGTTTACTGGAAATTTTATATAAAATTCTTTATTTCCTCTTGTTTGTTGAACATGTCTCCAAAAGGAACAGTATTACATTCTATAAATATAACTCATCATCAAAATAAATCATTTTATGGAAAAAATTGCCCCAAAGTGAATTTTTATGGATATGTTATGAATCTTTCCAAAGCAGCATGCTTAGCTTTTTTATTGGTGAACCCCCATATTCATATCCAAAATTCAAGATACAGTTTGTAGCATAAACCTTATAAAGCCTTTATAAAAGCATTAAAAGGATCTACTATTAATAATAAGCAGCATAAAAATGAAAATTTTAAAATAAAAAATTAATCTTAATGACACATAACTCATATTTTATTTTCATTTAAATTATTCTTATTTTCCTCTAAAAAATAGTCAATTTTAAAGTTATAAGTAGCTACTGCTATGTTTAGTTTACTGAAGTAAAAATCAATATAGCTTTTAAATTTAAACAATATTTTTTCAACACACATTATAGTACTTAAAATTAGATATTCATATCTTAATTCTTCCATAAACTGACAGTAATCATATGTACACTACTACATACGTTATCTGCCTCTGAGAGTGAATGGTACAGTACAAACCATATAGCTATGTTTTATTGTCCTTCAGGCTGGGTTGGCTCTTGTCAAACTTTAGTGCTTATGGTTCCTGCCCACATCAAGCCTTGAACTCTGCCCAGGTGTTTTCTGGTAAAGTGGTGTTTGACCCAAAGTAATCCATGCTGAGATTTTGCTAAAATTTAAAAGTAAGGACAATAAAATGCCAATGTTGTGGCATTTGCCTTCTTTACTTTAAATAATATAGATCCAGGATGATGTACCCTACGATTCTCATTCAGTACGCTAAATCTAAAAATACTTTTATTAAATTTAAGACGACTAATCAAGTTCTTAAGGTTATGCAGTTAGTCTTCTTATTGGATGGATGCCGTAAATGCAAATAAACTAGTTTCATCACATTAGGAAATGTAATCTGTTTCAAGTAATCTCCTAATCCTAAAAACAGTATAACATAGGATCTGAAATTAACATACAGTTAGAAAGAGATTACTGGATAGAACATGACGTGACATTTTCCACCAAATGATAAAGACAATGATAAAGAGGTGAACAATGCCCTTTGTTTGAATCTTAAGATCTGTGCTTGGATAACACGTAACAATGTTCCTGTTATTGTCTGTGGCAATATCTGTATATAAATACGAAAAAAAAATATATTGAAAAAGATAAGTCTGTCTGCTACAGTGAGACATCACAGGAAGAATCATTAGAAAATATTAGAATCTTTTAAATAGGAAAGACAGAAAAATTGAGAATCCTTAAAGGAAACAACTGGAAATATCAAAGGAAAAGTGATGAGGCTGAATTTTGGCTGTTTTTATTAAAGAAACGAAAAGAGATATAATTTTTTCTTCTCTCTTCCTTGAAATGTAAACAATCAGACAATAAAAGCCCTGCATAAAAATATCCAAATCAGAAAAAAAAAAAAAAAAAAAAAAATCCGAGAGAAATTTAAAAGCCCTGAAGACCTAAGAACTACACACTTCTTCCAGCCCAGTGTTCACTCTCATAGTTAGTATTCCTAAATGATATGGAAGAGAAGGAATGTTTCTTCTCTGTCCTGATCAGCTGCAGTCTCTTCGTTTTTTCCTTTTGTCTTCAGTGATATTTAAGACAACTAGAGTGCGTCTTATGTAGGTAATTGCTAAAGAAATTTAGACAAAAACCAGCTCGGTCAGGAAAAGGCCCCAATCAGAAGTAGAGGAAAACAGGAAAAGGAAAGGCAGGGGAAAAACAAACAAGCAAACCCCAAAAACAATCAAAACCAAAATAAACAAACAAGCAAGCGAAATACACACAAACCCCCACACGCAACCAAAAAACTATTTCTTTTAATATCCTATTCCTTTTATCAGACCTAACAATCTTCAAGCAAGATTCCACCCTGTCAAGAAGAATTATTTTGAGCTGAGTTTTTGCTTAGTTTGACATATATCTCAACTGAAAATCTAAGGGATAAAGAAGTTGTATGAAACGTTCAAGAAATAAATGGCATAATATACAAAGATTTTAAGTTAAAAGTTGTATTTTAATAGGTTTTATCAGTCCAGCATTAGAAGCAAACATTTCAAAGTGTATTAGTGATCTTTATAAGTGGCTGATGCCCAGGACTGCATAAAATCTGTTGTTGAAGACGTATTGTCATGTACCTGCTACTTATTCTGCCACTTCTAAAACCTTAGAAACTCATTGTTTTAATATTCCTATTGCTTTTTTCACAGAAGATTCTTGAGAGAACAAGAATTTAGTATTTCCAATGCAATAGTCAAAAAGATCTGTTCCAATATTCTTTCTAAACAGAGTGGTTGTAGAAGACATATGACTATGGCAGTTGCACTTTCCCCCACCCCCATGTCCTGAGAACTGGTGTGGCAGTTGCACTGGTAGCTGCCCATCCCCCTCTCAGAACCGGGGCATTCCACGGGCAGTTAATGGCTCTCTGTGTGGAGACCCAGAGTCGGTGGGCAGGGTCGTTAGCAGAGGAGGGGCCAAGCATGCCCACAGTACAAAGAAGCTGAGAAGCTTCTGGAATGCCTGCACTCGGGGGGCAGGGCGCAGAGAAGCTGGAGAAACTTCTGGAATGCCCACAGCCAGATCTGAACAGACTATAAATGTGGTTCCCGACAAAGACCCCCTTTGTGTGGTCTTCTCGGAGCTGTGGGTCTGCCATGCTGCAGGAGTCACTCTCCTTAGATGGAGAAGCCGTCTAAGGTAACTTCCTGGGATGGGAAGTGCCTCACTTCCGCATGTGGGTGAGTGATAAACTACTGACTATATGTTTTAATAAGTCCTCACCTGGTAGGCGTGCGTAAATTCCTCATCTGGGACAGATGAGTGTAAATTCCTTGCCTGGTAGGCAAGCGTAAATTCCGGCCGCAATAGGCTAGTGTTTATCTCTTATGGCCAAAATGGGGCAGAGAGGGCTCCGGTTTTGTTTTGTTGTGAGTGCATATATGCACACTGTGGATCTTCATTATTCTCATTTCACTGCACCCCAAATAATCTCCTAACCTAATATTTGAAACCTGTATCTTATGCTATTGGAGTGCTAACTAATTGTGTAAAGCCTGTTTCTAATCGGTTTATCGGCGGTATTTTTCCGGCCAGAATGAAGTTTGGTTTGGTCCTTGTCTGCCTAAACTTATTTTCGGGGTGCCTTCGTGACAATGACCAAACAAAGCCTGATGTTAATTAACCTATTTTAAACTACTTTTCCAAACACGTGATTGAAAACAGTATTTTCTACTTCATTACTGTTGTGGTCATCACATACTTTTTTCTAAATGTTTTTTAACCTCATGTGTGAATTTCCTAGGGCACTAATGCCTGCTCATCTTGGCAGCCTTTTTACTTTAAGTTCTCTGTATTGTAGGAAAACATATACATTGTTTTATTGAGTCAGTTAAAGGGTAATCTCTAATCTCTCTAGTTGTAATGTTAGGTTGCAGTTCAGACCTATGTGTTAAAATAGCGTGATTTTTCAGGAGAATATGGGAAAAAAAAAAATAGTGCAATATACCTGCTTAATCACATGATTAAAGATTCAGTCCATCAAGCGTATTGCTAACAAACTTTTGCCATGTTCATTCCTTGTGAACGGAAACATCACAGAACAACAGATTGCGCATGTGAAAATAGTTGTTCCTGCAACAGTACCCCAAGTCCTAAGATATTTTAATGAAGAAGTGGTATACACACTAATTAATGTCCATGGAACTGTCACCTCAAAATAAACATGCATACAATTTTGTTATTTTAGACAAAATATTGTTTCATTTTAGATTATTTCTTTTTCAGTAAGTTTTGTTTCTCCTTATACTTTTCTCCTCACAGCTATTTCTCAGTTTGAGAAAAAAGACTCCTTGGAGTGATGTCAGCAGATCTTAGGTCTGCAGACAAAACCTAGAAGCAATCATCTTGACATGGGCAATTGCCTCTTTTTTGTTATTAAAGTATCATTTTAACCTTTCTCATAGCCTTACTCAGAGTCATTTCCCCCCCTGTAATTTAAAAGAAAAAAACAACATTCATTTCAAAATTAGGTAAAATGTTTCATCCTGTCCTGCTCTCCCCCCACTCTTTCATAGTTCTTTTACTTTGTGTTCTTTCCTTGAAGGATTTAACTTTTTGTGTGTCCATCTGTATACAAAAGCTTCTCAGTGCGCAGTGTGTTACTCACTTAATGCATACGCTCTGCTTTAGAAAGCCTTGTTCTGCAGATACTTCAATGTCTGTTAAAGCATACACACCTGAAAACTGGAGCATAATTTCCTGTTTACACAATACCCATCAGTTACATGAAAAAGAGAACAAAAGCAATATTTCAATGTGTGTATACCATTACCTTCTCAGAAAATAATTATCTTACTAACATGATGAAAGAAAAATAATACTAAAACATTCTCATTTACTCATTGACAGAATTAGGACAAACTTCCACAATAATTTTGTCCTAATTATGTTGTTTTGTCTCCTTGCTATGACTAACCCTTGCCACTGGGGTAAAAACATCTGGCACTATATAGGTCAAACAGACCAAATAGAAAAACTGTTTAATTGACTACGTCTCTAATATATTCAAATAATAAATACATGTATATTCTATTTCAGTGAAGTTAAGCAGTTGTATTTTTTTATATACAAACTTAAATGCACAGATGGAACCTTGAGCTTCCATAAAGCTTTTAAGTACTGAGATAATTCCCATGTCAGGTCATTTTGTAGAGATTATGTAGAATCTTCAGTTTTTTCCCTGAAGTTTCTTGGAGCCCCTTGCAGTATTTATTAATGTTCAACTCTGAAATAATTACAAAAGGTTGATGTGCAACACACAAGCTCCATGGAAGCCATCACAATGATTAGGGACAATATTTGAAATAAAAGCATGTCAGTTCCCCCCAGTGATTGGAGGTCCCTGAAACCTGGACAGGTCCTTTCCTTTAAGAGGCTACCATAGCAGATGAAGTCTTAGATGGAGAGGATCCAAACCTGAACCTTTAACCTTCCAGGTATATTACTAGGTTGCCTAATACTGTCCAGTTTTGAAAACCTCTAAGAACAGAAAATCCACAACCTCTGTAGACAAATTTTTCCGCTGTTTGACTGTCCTCGTAGTGGAAATGTGTATTCTTATACCCTGTTTGAACCTTTGCTGTCACAATTTACGACTGTTAGCTCATTCCTGTCATGCACAAAAAGAGCCTCTGTCCCTCTTGTTTACAGCCACCACACAGATTCTGGGAGGCTGCTGGAAGACATTTTTTATGGTGAGGGTGGTTAAACACTGAACAGGTTTCCCAGAGAAGTTGTGGATGCCCCATCATTGGAAGTGTTCAAAGTCAGGTTGGATGTGGCTTTGAGAAACTTGATCTAGTGAAAGATGTCCCTGCTTATGGCAAGGAAGTTGGACTAGATATTTAAAGGTCTCTTCCAACCCAAACCATTTGTGGTTCTATGATTCTATGATCACATGAGAAATAGTGTCAAAAGCCTTACTGAAATCAAGGTAGGCAGTATGTACTACTCTCTTCTTTAATCTACCAGACCGGTCATTTCATCATAGAAGCTTATCAGGTTGGCCAAGCATGACTTTCCTTTGGTGAATTCATGCTGACTACTCCTTATCACCTTCTTGTCCTTCATATGCTCTTTTTGAGGATAGAAGTGAGATTTGCTTTCTTGGAGTCTTCTGACACTTTTCCCAATAGTTATGATTATTTGAAGATCTCAGGAGTGGCCTTGCAGTGACATGAGCCATCTCCCTCAGGACTTGTGGGTGCACTCCATCAGGACCCGTGGATTTATGTATGACCAGTTTGCTTAAGCATTCCCTGATCTGATCCTCTTCTACCAGGGGTATATCTCCCTTGCTCAAGACTTCCCCCTCTGTTCTCCTGGGCCTTTGATTCACGAAGAGCAGTCCTACTAGTAAAGGATGAGGCAAAGAAGCCACTCAGGACATCAATCTTTTTCCATATCCTGTGTCACCAGTTCCCCTGCCTCATTCAGCAGCAGACCTGCGTTTTCCCTAGTCTTCCTTCTTCTACTTATGTACTTACAGAAGGGCTTTGTCTTTCCTAACCATTCCTCTGTGCCCTTGTTTTCCTCCCAGGTTACCTGTGACTGGTTCCACTTTGCTTATACTACCTTTTTGTGTCGAGTTTTTCCAGGAACTTATTGTTCATCCATGCAGGCCTTCTGGCATTTTTGCCTGACTTCCAGCCCTTTGAAGTGGACTGTTCATAAGCTTGAAAGCAGTGATCCTTGAATATCAACCAGCTTTCTGGAACCCTTCTCCCATCTAGGGGACTATCTAATGGGACTCTTTCAAGAAGATCCCTGAAGAGGCCAAAGTCTGCTCTCCTGAAGTCCAGGCTTGTAATCTTGCTTTTTTGCCCTCCTTCCTCCTCTCAGCATCCTGTACTTCACTATCATGGTCACTGCAGCCAAGGTTTCCTTCAACTTTCACATCCCCAGTGAGCCCTTCCTGGTTTGTAAGTATAAAGTCCAGCAGAGTACCTCTTCTTGTTGAGAGCAGACCCACCATCCTGGCCTTTGGTGAACTTGCTCCAGTTTATTGATACCTTTTCTGTACTGGGTGTCATGTACAGTCACGTTTTGCTTATCACTTTTTTTGACAGTTTACAAGTTAATCTTGTGCTTCATAGTGCTGGAAGTCCATCATAGCTGAGCAATACTTTGCGTTGAATACAAAAAATGTGGTCATTGAAGAACCGTCTAGGAAGTCAACACAAATTCAGAGTTAATTCTGAAAATTGTGATGTCCCACTTTCATAGACATCTGATAGCAGTGTTAGGATTGCCAGAATATTAGAAACTTGTTCTAGTAGGATTTTGTAGTTTCCTGCTAATGCTTCACATTCCGGAAGACTATGTAAAACATCGTGCCATCATCCATTTTGCACAAATCTTGTATTAATAACATATAAGTTTACAAAAAATACACATATTATTTAGTACTAGTGGTAGAATCAAGAACTTATTTTTACAAGTTATATCCTATTCGTAAACTTCTATTTGTGTTTGCTGTATTTGGCTAGCTAATCCCTGAAACAGCTACAAGACATAAGATGGAGATAGGCTGTCTTAAAGGTTGTAGATAATTTTCATTTCAGTGAGGAAGATAATTTTAAAACATGTTCTGAAACTGCCAAAAGCAAATTTATATATCGTTCAGTTGTGTAAACAGGTATCCTAATCACTGGACTGTTGAATAAAAATAAAATTAAAAAATAACGACAAAGAAACAAAACCAAAAAGATGAAGTCATCAATTATTTCTACAAGTATAAAATTCATCTCTGCAGACCAGATTACAAGACTAGGTATTAAAGTTACATTTAATATTTGTTAGTATCTCTTACATACGTCAAAGGCAAAGTGTTAATTTAAATATGTCTTTGCGGGAATCAATTTTCCTATAAAATTACTTTTTCTTGTGGTTCCTCGATTTGTACTTTTCACCCAACATAAATCTGTTCACTTATAAACAAATTAAAATTTTGAGGAATATAAAAGAGATCTATGGCTGGATAAATATAGATGTATTCCCTAATATCTCACTAAAGAGCATGGTAAATAGCACTTTTGACTCACAATTCTTATTGCAGCTGAAAAAGTAACAAGTGAAAAGCTTTTTATTTGATTAGTGTTTTTGTCAGGTTTTGGTTGGTTGGTTGTTGGTGGTGGCGTTTTGGTTTTGTTTTGGCTTGGTTTGGTTTTTTAATCACTGATAAAGATTTTAAGCTTGTTAAGAGCTTTACTGTTTTATTTTCCTTTTGTCCTCTTACTGACATATTCTTTCTCTTCATTATTAACATAGTGCTTTTGCAATCACATTTCACAAACACATGATACTTCCTAACTTCAGGAGACGTTCTGGATTCTTTAAATGAGTTTGCAGGTCAGGGAAGGTGCCAACCATAATGCCCAAATTTAGTGTTCTTTTAACAACAGCACCTGTAGTAGTTGCTGATAGTAGACACTGATGTGTAGACTCCAAGAGGTCATTGACAAATGTCAAGGCTTTGAAATAATTACTTCAATGACTTTGTATTTCTAACCTTCACCAGAAGACATTATATATTTCATATTTCTAACCTTCACCAGAAGACATTATATATTTCAACATAGTGTGTGTGTTTGGAAGTATTTGTTTTCCTGTAGTTTTCTGTCTTGAAATGTTAAAACAGTCAGCACTGTCCCAAAAATCTTTAGCTTAAAACAGAATTGTTTTTATTTCAACACATTTAACTATAGTATAGAAAACCTTTTTTTTTTTCTTTTTTTTTTTTTTTCTTTTGGAATAGGTGCATAGCAAAATCACACATACAAGCCACACCTGCTCTTTTCTTGAATAATGTAAATTACCATGCAGCTTGGATAAAACAAAAAATGTTAGACATTAAAATGAGAATTATCCCTCTATGTTTTACAGAATAATTTATAAAGTTGTGTATGCTGTGACATATTAGTGTTCTAAGGTTTCCATAGTATCACTCACTAAAATAAAAAATTAAGTGCCAGAATCTGAACTCGTTTGTATCACCATGTAATAAAAATAGCTGTTAAAATCACTAGATAAGTGTCGGAACCTGTGCTTCGCTCTCTCAAATTGTATTATTAATTGTACTGGCATAGATGATACAAAGTAGGTAGTACCTTCCAAGAATAATAATAATACCTTTCTTCTTTGAATCAATTAACAATAATCCTTTTGTCATAATTTACCATTGAACACTACTATAGTGTCTATACTATATATATATAGTCTACTATAGTGTTTCTTTATTTCACATAATCTGGATTACTTTCCTGAAGGAATGTGAAGCAGGACATTTCAGAGCTGAAAGTGGCATCCTGGAGATCAGCCCAGGACCTATCTTAGAGGCTCTAGAAAACAAACCAAAACAAAACATGAAAAAACATAAACATTTCCCTAGCAGAATTTTTAAAAAGCACTGGACATGACTAATGTTTTTGCTATTTTTCTGAGTTAGCTGCTTAAATTATAGCCTCTTGCTTAAAGCTATGTGAAAGGGAGAAAGCAATGCCTACATCTCAATTCTTTGAAAAATCCAATTTTCTAGATTAACTTTATTTATATTTAGCTGGCTCTCATTGCTTTGAATTCAACCAGGGGGTGAAAAAAAAAAAATACAGACTAAGATTAAAGAGTTTCGCCAGAAGAGAAAAACTGCCTTCTAAACTCTCCTCAGTTTAAAGTGTATTGAGCCTCCTAAATACTAGGAGAGATGTTCCAATAAAAGCAACACTATTTCAGTGCTCTGGTCATCTCAATAATTGTTTATTTTGTTCTTAGCTAATGAAGGCAAATCCTTTCCAGAAAGACAAGTTATATTCTTGAAAAGCCATATGGCTCTGAGTACCTCAGAGCTACATAGCCCTTACATTGCGTCCTAATCCCACCTTCTCCTTTTTTGTCTCTCACAGCCAATCCAGCATGAAATCAGGAATATCCAGTGGATAGAATCCTAATCAAGAAGTATGAAATGTTCACTTTCTGACTCTTGAACTGTTTCTATAGTTCACCTTAGACTCCAAGAGGATTTTCAAAAATGAAGCTACACATTGATATACTTGCTCATGGCTTGACTTTTCATCTAGATTCTAAAATTTTGTATTCTTTACTTCTCAGTATTTGGGTTTAGCTGGGCATGTGGGGTCTACCTGTTCTTAAAAGATTTTCTGTAGTGATGAAATCTAGGAACTGTGGGCATGTCACCCTTAATCCAGGGATTCACATACATCAGACATTTCTAAACAAATGGTCTGTCTTCTAGGTTAAATTCATATAAAAAGAATCAATTACTCAGATATCTAAGGCCACAACAAGAATATAAACAAAATGTACTTGGTAAATATGCTTTGTTACAGTCCTTAAAAAGAATACAGAAGCTCAAGTGTATCAATCTATGGCAGCAAAAAAAGTTCAAGTAATCAACTACTAGGTTTTCTCTAAGCCATTTTAAAGTACCAGCTCTTCCCCATCTGCACTGTCAGGAGTTTAGAGGACCTAAATAATCCTTGCAAATTCCATTTTTGGGAGCTGGGCCAGTAGCTTTCAAATATTGAAAAATACTACTCATCATGCCTGATGTTCTTTTACCTATATTTATACTGCTAAATTAGAAAGGGCCACTGAGTGAAATCAAGCTCAGAGTGATTGCACGCATTTTTTCATTAACATACTCACTACTCACTCTTCGCTGACAGAACTCTACTATAGAGGGAAGTAGCCAGTTTGTGTGAGAACTGGTGAGTTCCATTTCAGACTGTCTCTACCCACTAGTAATCCACATGACTTGTGTTGAATCTAGATACTAATAATTCTTTTTATTTTTCCTCTTTTTTTTTTTTTTTTCCTTTCTGCAGCAACATAACACATCTATTCACCTGTTGAATTGTGATCACATAAAACATTGACTTTCGTGTGTCTGAAGGAAATTACAAACTTGGAAACCAGTTATCTTTTATCATGCTAGTGCTCTCTTACTGCATAAGATGATAACAATAAATTCACTTGAAATACTTGAAGACTGGCCATTAGCTGTAAAGATACCTGATGAAAACAGTATTGACTTGCCTGACAATAAGAAAGGGAAACTGAAACTTTGTATCACTGTGCCATGGAAAGTGTGCTGTTACTGTATCAACATTTCTAAAACAAATTTACTGTGGGAAGGTAAAGTTCAAAAAGCTTATCCTTCAAAATATAAAATATATTAAGCTTGAATAAATTCCTTGGAGGAAGGGTACAAATAATTTGTGTCTGTGGTGCTGACCATGACTGAAGAGATTTTCACTATTCATATTACTAGTCTCATTGACTTCAGTGATATTATTCACAGATTTGGCTCTTTTTTTTTTTTTTTTTTCTTTTTTCATTCGAAGTTACAAAGCTTGATTCAAAAATTGTCTAG